>MNCI01001601.1:322879-363077 GCA_015680685.1 Gnetum montanum
AACCAGATTGCACTATGATCTATATGTATATATACTTTATATCCCAATACATAGTGTCTAAAATTTTCTAGTGCAAACACTACAACCATTAATTCTTTCTCTGTGGTGGTATAGTTAAGTTGTGTACTAGCGATACTTCTACTTGCACAGTGGATGTAATAAGGACACTTTTAGTCATCTAACTATGTAAGTACGGCTCCTAAAGCATAGTTGGACGTGTCAATCATGATATGGAATGGTGTTTCTACTAGCTTCTGTTACAAAGTTTGGAAAGCTAATTGGCATTCCCTAGTCCACTCGAAAGGTACGTCCTTTTTCATTAATTCCACCAATGGTTTGGCAGCCTTTGAAAAGTTCTCAATAAACCTCCTATAGTAGCCAGTATGTTCAAGGAATGACCAAATATCTTTGATAGTTTTTGATTAATGGGTAATTCCTTGGATAATTTTGATTTTCTTGGGGTCTACCTCTATCTTTGTGTGTGAGATTTTATGCCCTAGTACTACGCCTTTTTGAACCATCAAATGGCTTTTCTGCTAGTTAAGCCTCAAATTGGTTTCTACACATCTTTTTAACACTTGCTCCCACCGATCCAAGGCTTGATCAAAGTTTGCTCCATAAGTGGGGAAGTCATCCATAAAGACCTCCATGCCATTCCCTATTTGCTGTTGGAATATGCTTAGAACTAGTCATTGAAATGTTGCAAGAGCATTGCACAAGCCAAACGACATCTATTTGTATGCAAATGTTCCCTAAGGACTGGTGAACGTAGCCTTGGCTTGGTCTTCTAGGGCTATTTGTATTTGGTTATATCCGCTATATCCATCCAGAAAACTATAATAGCGATGCATTACGATGGTGTCTAAGACTTGGTCACCAAATGCCAATGGAAAGTGATCTTTGAATGTTGCCATATTTGGTAGCCTAAAATCTATGCATACCCTCCATTTCCTCCCTTTTTAGGCATAATAACTAAGGCGCTAACCCATTTGCTATCAGCAATGGGGTATATGAACCTAACCTTGAGAAGCTATTCGATTTTTTCCTTGACTACGTGCTTCAGTTTTGGGTTCAAACACCTTTGCGGTTATCTTTAAGGCTTCATGGAGGGGCCAGTGTAAATTCTATGTTGGCATATCCTAGGATCTATTGTAGTTAATTCATGATATGACCAAGTGAAGGCTTCTGACCATTTATTTATTACCTTTAGTAGTTCTTCTTTCTATTGAGGATTAATCTTAGCGTTGATAATTACCAATTTTCCATTTTTAAGGAATGTGTATTCCATACCAGTGGGTAATGGATTCAGCTCAAGGGGCTCCTGCTTAAATTTCTCAGGGATTTCCAACTTCCCCTAGTTTATATTTTCAAGGTTAAGACTTGGAAGTTGGTGGTGCACTTGCTCTAATGCATCTATGCTATCGATATAAGCACAAGTCAAACCCTCAATTGGTTCCATACAT
Organism: Gnetum montanum; assembly: GCA_015680685.1. Lineage (NCBI taxonomy): Eukaryota > Viridiplantae > Streptophyta > Gnetopsida > Gnetales > Gnetaceae > Gnetum > Gnetum montanum. Next base: position 324,343 of record MNCI01001601.1, read on the forward strand.
ATGAGTGAACTGCTTTCTTGATCAGTTGTCAGCCACTAGGTGTCTTCTTGCTGTGTGGCTGCTGCATACAGGTATTTTTGTATGTTAATCGCTTATGCACACTTATTGCATGTAGGCAATGCTAAACCTTGCACAAACCATGACCTCTACATGCAATTACACCCTATGTCACTGTATGCGATGCACGAAACTTTCTTCTTCTCAATCTTTTTGAATGTATTTTCCTTTGATATTTCTAGGGAAAGATCATGGATTCCTAAGCGTGCATCGATGGTGCTTAGTCATGCTCTTCCCAATATGATTGGGAATTCCCCCTTACCATTGTTTACCTGAATCACTAGAAAGTCAGCTAGGTACGACCACTCATAAACAGTGGTAAGAATGTCTTCCACTAGTCCCAATGGGACAATGATGGACTGGTCGGCCAACTCTAGATAGATGTTACTCTTTTTCAACGAAGGCATTTTCCAAGCCTTGTACATTTCTTGAGAAATCAAGTTGACATCGGAACTTGAATCCAAAAGAGCCTTGCATGGTGCATTTTCAGTGATTTATAAGTATATCAAAGGACTCCCAAGATTAGAGAATTTCCTAGGAAGGTGGCTAGCTTTGATCCAATCAGTGATGGCATGTGTTAGCATGATCGTATGTGTTGAGTGTAGTGATTGGGTTGAAGGGGGCTTCGAAGTTTTGATTGATACTGAGGTGTCTAAGGAATTAGCTACTTGTGATTGCAAGGGCTTGGTTGGACTATTGGTTCTAAAGAAAGGTCTTTTCTTCATGTGGTTATTGGAACCAACAGTAGGTTGAGAGTTAACAACCCTTGTGGCGTTACGTTGCTGGAACTATGTAGGGATTTCACCTTGCATAGTTGGAGTAGGTGGTAGTGGAGCCATTGGTGGAAGAGATGCGGCTAAATGAGAAGGATGATATGCTTGTAGGATATTTCCCCTAGGAGTTCCATAATACTCATGAGCTTGGTAGTGAGGTTGAGGAGTACTGTGATTAGTAGAGTCACGTGGAGAGACTGGCTGCTGCACATAATATCCATATAGGTCAGGTTGCCAGTAAGGATACTGTTGCCTTAATGGTGGCATTCCCCATGATTATGGGTATTTCCACTATTGATATTGCTCAATTAGTTGTAATGGAGTTCCATTGGGATAATACGTTAAGGGTTGGTGGAACTATCTTGGGTTACCTTGAGGATAAGGTAACCTTCGGGGTGCTTACCATTTTTTCAATCGTGGGTTGAGTGCATACACCCCAGACTGCTTCAAATGTGAGATTATAGGGAAACATCCCTTAGGATGGTCATATTGACATATCTTGCATCCATTATCATTGTCTGTTTCTGACTCCAAAATGTCTTCAATGATGGCAACTTTGCCCTTACCCTTGCTACGTGCATGTTTAGCTTCTCTCTTTTTTCTTTTTTTGCGATCACTACCTTGCTCTCTAGACCCCTCTACTACTTTAAGAATAGTTTGAAATTTATTGTCTATAGAATCCCACATTTGGTCTACCTTTTCCAAAACTTCTGATATCATCTTTTGGATAGGCAAAGTTTTCCTATTCACCATCTCTTCGAGTGGTAACTCTTCTTCATCCTCACAAAATATTACTCCCCTCTTCTGGAGGGAAGGATCTCAGTTATACTTTTCCACACTTTTTCTCTTTCGTAGCTCACCTTCTTCCTTAGCAACTTGCTCCAACAATCTTTGGATTTGATGGGACCTAAGCTCGGATAGTCTTCCTTGGGCATAAGTCCTAAGGGTTCTTCTCATTTCATGCCTAAGCCCATCTATGAGATGGTGCAGTGGATCCCTTTGCGAATAATCATGGCCTAGACAATGATGTAACAGTGCATAGTATCGTCCCATGGTAGCATCTAAGGGTTCATGTCCTCCTTGTTTCTAGCCTTGGATTTTCTTTCGCAAGTTAGACACTTAGGAGTACGTTTGGTACTTATTGTTGAATAATTTTAACATAGTACTCCATCTACGAATAGATTCCGGTTCTAAAGACTGGTACCAATTTTCCACTTCTTTAACTAGTATCTACGAGAAAAACTTAAGTTTTTGCCATTTTTTCTCTATGTTTTGTAAGGCACACGCATCATGGAATGCTTGTAATTGATTTTGAGGATTAGTGTCTCCTTCAAATTGTGGGATATTGTTCATATCTAATCTCTTGATGCTACTATCTTTCTGGTGCCTTGTTGGAATTCTAACAGCCTCAGTTATGTCTAGCATACTTTAAGTAGCAAGTAGGGATTTATCATGATCATCTCGTCCATGGAATTTATGATGCCTACGTTGTTCCCTACTCTTCCTTCTTCTATGTCATGACTCTCTAGAGTGCACTTGTCCCCTTTCCTAGCTGTTTCATTTATGAATTTTACTTTGCCTACCTTTATCCCCATGGTCTATTTCTTTATGACCACATCCGAATATTGAAGGAGAGGGTGAAGGAGATGATGAAGGTGAAGAAGAAGGAGAACCATCACCATGACGGTGTCTGCTACCTTCTCTTCTATGGTCTTGGCCCTGGTCATGATTACGATCAGAATGTCCACCTTTATCATGAGTTCATGTCCCCTTTTCAAACCCTTTGTGCCCATGGGTATTAGAACCTGGGTTATGAATAGTGGAATGAAGGTCCTGATACACAACACCTTGGCCAAAGTCAAGGGGAGAAACATCATTGTGTGGGTGACTGCTTGAGGTAGGTTCACCACCCTCATTTTCGCTTAAGACATGTGGGGCATCCTGGGACCACTTACCCTTCAAAGACTTATGATGTCTCTTCTGTTGCAAGTCCCTTTGACGTTGTGCCTCTGTGGGATGGTATTCTCTCGAGTCATGGTCTTGCACAATGTATTCTGCATGTAAGTGTGGCATGCCAATTCATGTGAGAGCACGAAGAAGCATGCTTAGGACTGAATGATCAGGAGGTAACACTATGTTACCTTCTAATTCTCGCCAACAAAGTTGTTCATCTTGATGGAGGATAAAGGTGAAGTCTGGTATATACTCATTGGGATGAATATATACCACTCAAACTTGTTGAGGGACTGGTGGATCAACGTCATGTGTATTACACTGTCGACTATTTCCTGTTTTAGACCTAGGCGATGAGGCGCTTTTGTATGAAGAAGGAGACATACTTGTCTATTCAGTGTGCAATGTATTCTTGTTTATTATTTTCTCAACCAACTCTAAGGGTTTATTCCAACGATGTAAATGATTTCCTATGTTCTAGTTAGTGCACAAACAACTGAGTCCCTGGCAACAACACCAATGATGAGTGGCGAGGTACCCCTACGTTCAACAATAAGAATACAAGCGTTTCACGCATGACCTGGTTGAATTCCAAGGACTAAGTACTTATGCACCCTTGGAAGAAGGATAGGTTGGTTGATCATTATCTTCCCAAGCTTACCTATATGTCACGATTGTATGATTAAGTAAGCTTGAGGCATATGATTTTTATAACTTTTATGTTTTTATGTCTTGTGCTAGTAGGGAAGGAGAGAGGTACCTAAGTGACTAATTTAACTTAACTACTCATTAACTAAGTTCTAACTAATCCTAACACCAGCATCCATTCCCACTTGCCGTACACATCCTGAACTAGTGCAACACTGTTGGGATTACCAAACATTAATCGTTACTGGGGTACCAAGCATTACACGCATGCTCGAAGTGGTCATTCTTGAGTAATTTAATGATTTGCTTACTTGTTCAAAATGAATTACTATGCTAATAACATAAATGTAAAGTGCATAAAATAAATGCATAAGAAAATAAAATAAAAGAAATGCGTAAGAAAACAAATATCAAGTGCTGCAAGGATGAATCAAAGAGCTCATCTTTATTGCCAACATAATGGTGTGCTTAGGTACATCAATGGTAAGATTCATCCACACTTCAACCTCCTACTGCAAGCACTTGGAAAACACTCTAACTTTTAAACAGACTACAAGAGTTTTACTACTTCACTGCTAAAAGACTTCCTCCCAATTGTGCGCCTAGGCACTATATTTATAGACTTGGAAGCAACTACTCTAATAATTAGAGTAACCACTCTAATAATTAGAATAACTACTAAACTAACCGCTAGAGTAACCACTCTAATAATTAGAGTAATTGCTAGAGTAACCGCTAGAGTAACCACTCTCATCACCAAGGGATATGGCAATCTAACACCATTAGATTTTTCCTTAAGTTAAGGATCCCTTTTCAACCCATCTTAAATTCTGGCTAAGAACACCTCATCACATTGGACATGTGAGGTTTGTGACATGATGAACCCTAATAGTAAATCATGTTATTGAGGCATTTCTCATTTGGTTAGAGTGTGTAATTTATGATGCACGAGTAATGGTTTGATTCTAATGGATATTTCAATCTAACACCATTATATTCTCCTTAAGTTATTGGGTTGGGGGAGGGTGTTGAAACCCTCAAATAATTACAATATAAATATACTTCAAGATATATAACTCAACATTGTCCACTAAAACTGAACCCATGACTTTGAGCTTTCAAATTGAGAGTCTTACCACTAGGTTAACACCTCATTGTTAAAGTATTATGTTAGCTATATGTCCTAGGACTATATATAGTTATCAAGTTTTATTTTTCTAATAATAGGTAACCCAAGTAGTTAGCTCATTATCTTGTTAGGCCAAACATTTCTAGTTTGAGTTATACTTGATGCTTCATTATATTCTTCTATAATGCTATGTCTTAGGATGTACTTACAGTCATTCTTTAGGGTTTTAACACTTCTCCCCTTAAGAAATTTATTTCAAAGTATTAGCTATAAGGTTGCACACCTAAGTAAACATTCCTAAAATTGAGAAGTATTTCATTTCCATGTTGTTTTTAGTATTTTCTACTTAGTGCTCAACATGTGATGTACTCCACATTTTTTGTTTATTATTAATATTACTTTTGAGGTGCTAACATCTCCTATGTTAAGTAAATGATATATTCTAATTTTTTTACCTATGAAATTTAAACTAATATTGAGATTTTTTTGAGTAGGGGAGAGGGCGAGGTAGGTGTTGAACCCAAAAAATATTAATAATATTATTAAAATAATTCACAGTATATTAGCTCATTGGAGAGAAAGTCTAAAGAAAAAGCCCAATAGTTTTAGGGATGCCTTTTCAGGTTTTCATCCTTAAAACTAATATTGGAAAACCTCTCCTCTAGGACTGGAAAATGATCAGGCCTTGCCATTATTCAAAAGCATACTCATGGGTATGTACTTCTTACTAAAGAATTTTTTGTAAAGAGAAAGAAAAATCTCTCTTTAAATATAAAAGAATACATCAATCAAAGATATTAAATAAATAGAATCAAAAGCTGAAAAATTCCCATCCTTAAGCTTCCAAAACAGAAAGAAATTATTGTATAAAATAAATTAATTGATTAAATATCAGTGGAAGTTTTTTTTTACTTAAAGTTGTAGTTGAAAAGAGACATCTTTGAGAATCTGATATTTAACTCTTGAAGAAATATCATAGTTATGCTTTTGCTATTGGAAAATAATTGTATGCTAAAGATTTCAAATAGAGTAGAGAACAAGCAATCAAATATATTTTCAATTGCAAATAAAGGAAGTAGATAAAGCATGTTAATCATGAAAAATGACTTCATTAATGCTTGGTTGAAAGTTGTTACAAATTTTGGATGTCCATTTCCAAGCATGACATGTAGTAATTTCATTAATTGAAGATTAAATTCAAATTTTTAGCAATTCATCAACAATTGAATATTTACCATTGTTCATTAATATTCATAAACACTCATCTATTTATTATTTAACACCCCAAATATTTTCATCTTCCATCATCAATTTAGTATATTTAACAATATTTATTCATTTATCAATCCAAGAAGTTGAATAATCACATTTAGAGCCACTCTTATGTAATGAATTTCAACTATCAAATTAGTTCAAATCAAGTCCAAATTTTTCATGGAGATAAATTGTTGAAATAGCTATGTATTAAGTATTCACTAACTCCATAACTCTCTTGGATCATAGAGATATTCATCTCTGAAATCACCAATTTCTATTCTAGTTGCTAAATAGATTTATTCAAGATGCCTTTTTCGGGTCATACTTGAATCATAAAATGAATTCTAATTGATTTGAAATTTTACAAAGTTATATATTGTAGAACAATTTTTCTAACAAGCCCAAGATTAGTTAGAAACTCATCTAGATTGCGAAGATATCACAATTACAAAATGATTAAAAAATTCTATTTTTCATAGGTAGGTTGCCCACATCATGTGATAGATTGGGTTGTCAAAAACTTGCAAAATAAAAAATTCTTTTGATTTTTCAAACATAAAAAATAAAGAAATATAATTAAGAAGATGGAATATGTCAAACAAAGACAAAACAATTTATAAATTTTTTTGGCATTTGTTTCAAAGCTAAGATAAAACTAGACTATATTTGTTAAAGATATTGAAAATTTGTATGAAGCTTTGTTTCATAGCATGATAGAATAGAAGATTTTCATAACAATGATAATACATTGTTCATTTTTTTATGACTCAATGTAGGGGATAAAAAAAATGGCATCAAGAAAAGTTGCTGATGCAAGTAGCTTATATGGAAAAATGATTAAATGAAAAGGACCATGGGTATAAAAAGTCATTTAAAATAAGTTAAATTTGGTTGTGTAAGTGGGATTAGAGAGGAAATAGAGCATCTATAAAGTAGTTATGCTCTCTAAAAATGAGATAAAAAAGATCTAAATAATTATAAATTGATTGTAATTAACAATATTTTTGCTAATCTTTTAAGCATTATTTTAGAATGTTTGCTTTGAAAATGGGCTGAAAAAAAAGTAGATACATACAATTTCCCAAGCAGGATTTAGGTGAAAACATTCTACTATAGATCATCTCATCACTTTAAAATATCTTAATGATAGAGCAAAAGCTCTACACAAGAAAACTTTTATCTACTTTATAAATGTTTCTAAGGCCTATAATTTTTTCATTTGAAGCAAGTTATGAGGGTCCTTGGAAAATTTACAAGTTTCTAGCACACATTATTTGCTATCCAAAAATCTTACAAAGAGGTATGCATTGAGTTTTAAAATGGATAAGAAATAATTTTATTAGTGTTAAACAAGGATGTCCTTTTTTCAACTTTATTTGATCTTTTTATTGATAAACTTGAAGAGTGGATACATAAAATACCAACTCAATTTGCAATGACAATTGGAAGTAGTTGTGTTGAGCTCTTACTCTATATTGATGATGCTCCCTTAATTTCAAGTTCAATAAGAGAATTTTAGCAAATTCTTAATACTCCCAATGAATTTTGTTAGTACTCAAGAATGAAAGTTAATGTTCAAAAAATAAAAGTAATGATTTGTGAGATATGTGACAAAATGTATAATTTCACTATAAAATATGAACATCTAAATATAATTTATTTTTATAAATATCTTAGCCTAGAATGGTCTTGTAATTACAAAGGGGATCAATACATTACCCAAAGACTTGCAAGCAGTGTAAAAGCTTAATTTTCTTTAAAAAGAAAACACTAGAAGGAATCCTTTTTAGCTTGGGATATTCAAAAATAACTTGATCATGCTATTATTTAACCTACTATTCTTTATGGGTGTGTTGTGTGGGGCCTACTCTATTAAATAAATATTGAAAACAAAAAAAAAATTCAAAATATTTTTTCTTTTCAATGAATTAAAAGTGAAAAGATAGACATAATATGATATTATGCTTCTTGAAGTAGAGATGATATTGTTAGAGGTCGAAGCTATTTATCAGTTTATAGCTTAGACTCATATTATTTTTGCATCTGTATTGGATAAATATTACAAAATTATGAAGATGCAAACCCATGATAAAGGATGGATTCATGGAGTTCAATGGCTTAATAAATTGCATATTCAAGAGCATATTTTTTATTTTAATCCTAATCAAGTTTACAATTTGATAAAATAAGTAGTATTTCAAAAACTTTGGAAAAACATAAAACTTAAAAAAAATTATTTTAATAATATCAGAAAGACTTAATTGAAAGGAAAACTATTTATCTGTTACTATTCCATTTTAGTTTCCATTTTAGTTTTAGTAATTTGTTGGCACATGGTACATTATGAAGATGCTCATCACTTCATTTCCAAATGTTGATGTAAAAGCAAGAAAAAAAGAAGGTTTTGCTTGCATGAATTTGATATGATTAAACATAAACAAACATTTATATGCAACCCTAGCCAAGACAAAAGTGGTTATTATATTGTGGCTAAATCAAAAGCAACAAAGTCTAATTTTTTGTAGGTAGATATAGAGAAAAGTAGTTATCAAGAATTTCCTTCTCGAATTGAAGTGTTTGAAGTTTTGTTAATCTAGAGATAGGAAATATATATCAATATCTCTTATGCAAATTTCAATTTTAAATCATTTTATGTATTTTTAAATATTTGGATATCTTTTGTATTTCCATATCTTTAAATAAAATTGTCTTATATTTACGATGGACTAGGATATTAGATATAATGAAATCCTTTTTATTCATTAGCTTGTTCATGATTTGGATGTTATAATATGACCGATTAGTTGTGTTGATTTGAATAACTTTATGTTTAAATTCATTCTACCATTCTTTCAACTTTTCATCTTTATCAACATTTTTTCTATTTCTAGTACTTTTCTATCTTTTATAGCAATTTGTATGATGATTCAACGATTATGAATTAACTACATGTTGTGGTGCTCCATCATGGGCCATGATGTAGCTGTGGTGCATTTTGTGGTGTTCAACATGAGTCATGATTTGCTTGTGGTGAAATTTCCTTAAAACTATAAGTTATGATTAGGTCATTGTCATGAAAATAAAGTTAATCATGAGTCATGATTAGGTTATGGTTCATAGTCATGGATCATGGTCTTGCATGGTCAAATTATGGTCCCATTTTCTACATTTACTTTAAGTTTTTTGATCATGACCTCTAATCATGAATTATGATTGGGTTAATTTGAAAATTTTCTATAATGTTGTTCCATTGACATTTCTATCTCATTATAATGCTTTTTAACATCATTCTTAATGTTTGATTCATTTAATGATGTTCTAAGTTTCACCACCATTATGCTAGCACCTTGACTAAATTTTGAAGGCTAACCACTGTTATGTTAACATCCTAACTTTATTATGACAACTAAGAGTTTTGTGCAATTTCGGTGGTGATGTACTTTATTGGGTGATTATTGGAGATAGCATTAAGGGAGAAACCCTTGTCTCAAGGTCTCATAATTGAGAAAGGGAGAGATTTGCAACAATTATGATTCTATGAGTCTCTTACAACATTGACTTTAGAAGTTTAGTAGATTTATGACAACTACATTCATATGGTCTACTAGCATGGATATAAAGAAACATGAAAATCTTATAGGCATAGAGTTAGTAAATGATGAATATAAACCTATGTATACATGTCCAATATTTCACACATCTGAAATTAAGTATGGGGTGTTCTCATTCAAATGGTTACATATCATCTTATAATTTTTTGTTGGTGGTGGAACATCTTGGTATTCTAAGAAATATTCTTGTTATTGTGGCCTTTAATACCAACCTTGTTGTATCTATGATATATCTTTCTCATTATGTTAAGTAGCTATGTGATCTATGATCCTTATTCTTCTAGTTGAGTAAGAGATATTTACATGTTTTCCCTACATAGTTCTTTTATATCAATTTCCCCTCTTTCTTTTAATGTTTCAAGTTTTGGTAGTGTCTCTTTGCACCTTGTAGATGCCCCTTTTAGTCATAGAGATTAGTTTAGTTATCATATGCAGAAGCTTTCATTTCATGTTTTATGTTTTTTTTTTTGTTGAAGTTGTTGTACTTGTATGTTTTGGTTGTTACCTTGGATATTGTATTGTACCCCTTATTTGGTACTCTGGTATTTGAATCTAACACCCTTTGGTTAGTGTAGGTTGTACTTTGCTTTTCAATTGATCAAGTTTAAGTTTTAATTTATTCTTGACATTTGGCTTGCATGGATTTTATTAACATGTTATTGCTATGCTTCTAATATTCTTATATGCTGCAATTTGTATAGTTTCTTTACAAAGTCTTGTATTATTGGACTATTTTTAAATGGAAATTCTATTTATTAATTATCTTTGATTTTTATCATGGGCACTAGCTATCAGTTTTACTTAAGCTATGTTAATTTATAGGTTAGACTTGTTTTGCAAGGGGTTGTTATAGTATTATTTTCTATTTAATGTTTTGCTCCTTTGCAATTTATTTAAGGACACCTATTGCTTTGTTTATCTTTTTTTTTAATAGCCTAGCTCAATTTTATTAAGTAACATTTTATTTTATTGTATTCTTTTTCCTTATCTTAAAGTAATACCTTACTTACCTAAGCTTGGTAAGTATAGTGTTATTTAATGCTTAAATAAGATTTTACAAGCTTATGCAACATGTAATTTAGAAAAGTAAATATTTTACAGTTCATTCTAAATAAGCATAATATATTTGGAAACATAAGGTACTTATTTCTCAAGTTATAAGACTTAGGTTTGAGCTTGGGCACATCCACTCAAGAGATGTTAGGCTTCTACTCATCCACCAACCCTCCTGGGTCCTCACCTTAGTGGGATGAGCATTAAGCATTGGGTAATGAGTCTTTATAATATATTTCAAAATAATTTTTAGATCAATAAAGTAAAATAAGTGCAAAATTAAATATGAATAACCAATTTTCAAGAATCTATTTGAAACCCCTTGTCATGTTATTAGATTAAGCCAAATTTAAGATGGAACAATAGAGAATATTAGATATGCTCTAAAAGTTAGATTTTAAATAGGAGATGATGAGTGGCGAGGTACCCCTACGCTCAACCATACGAATATGAGCAGTTCACGCATGATTTGGTCGAATTCCAAGGACTAAGTGCTTATGTGCCCTTGTGGAACAAGGACCGGTTGGTTGATCATTGTCTTCCTAAGCTTACCTATATGTCACAGTTGTATGGTTAAGTACGCTTGAGACATATGATTTTTATAGCTTTTATGTTTTTATGTCCTGTGCTAGTAGGGAAGGAGAGAGGTAACTAAGTGACTAATTTAATTTAACTACTCATTAACTAAGTTCTAACTAATCCTAACACCAACATCTGTTCCCACTTTCTGTACACATCCTAAACTAGTGCAACACTACTGGGATTACGAAACACTAATCGTTACTGGGTTACCAAGCATTACACGCATGCTCAAAGTGGTCGTGCTTGTGTAATTTAATGATTTGCTTAATTGATCAAAATGAATTATTGTGCTAATAACAGAAATGTAAAGTGCATAAAATAAAATAAATGCATAAGAAAAAAAATCTTAAGTGCTGTAAGGATGAATCAAAGAGCTCGTCTTTATTGCCGTACACAAGGTATGCTCAAGTACACAATGCTCGAATAAAGATCCATTCACAATTAGACCTCCTGCTATGAGCACTTGGAAAATACTCTAACTTTCAAATAGACTACAAGAGTTTCGCTATTTGACTGCCAAAAGACTTCTCTCCTAATTGTGTGCCTGGGCACTGTATTTATAGGCTTGGGATCAACTACTCTAATAATTAGAGTAATCGCTCTAATAATTAAAATAACTGCTAAAGTAACCGCTAGAGTAACCACTCTAATAATTAGAATAACTATTAGAGTAACCAGTCTAATAATTAGAATAACTATTAGAGTAACCACTCTAATAATTAGAATAACTACTAGAGTAACCGCTCTCATCATACCCCCATGACTGAATGAAAACTCTTCCTCGAGTATAGAAGAAGAGAAACAAGTCCTTTACAAAATATAGAGAAAACATAGAGAAAACAGACAAATACAGAAGTGCTCGAGCATACAATATTACAATTACGTACAAAATTGATGTTCATGACAATTAGGAAAGAACACCAATGGATCCAAAGGACATCCAACCCCTCTTAGCAATAGAAGAATGAGGGAGACGTAAAAGAGATCCAGCAATCATGAACAATCTCCCATGAGTGATATGGTTCCATCCTTCTTGGTGACGATAGTCCTGCTTCCAATCCACGCTTTCCACTGCAATCACAACAAAAGCAAGGATTAGTATATATAATACATAAATAATGGCTGAATACCTTGTCTCATCAGTGATTTTATCTAGCCAAGTTGTGATTGTGATAAATTTCTTGCTTGATATTGCTAGTGGAAAGACTAATGAATGGGTTAAATAATAGAAGCGATCCATACAATTCAGAGAAATCTTGACACAAGAAGTAGTGGAAAGATGGTATTCACAATAATAAAAAAGAATTCATTACAAATAGTTGTGAAAGTGCATACAATTTGGATGACATGGATGGGGTAAATAAAAATAATTTAATTGTAACAATGTCTAAGGGTAAAGAACTTAACCAAACCAAAAGATATACAAGTGGGTCCTCCCCAAAGTAGGCTCATGCCCTTTATGCCCTAACAAACCCACAAACCAAAGAGTCCATAGGCTCTAGGAATGTCATTTGGAAGCAAGATTTAAAAACTTACCCACAAGAATTCACCAACGAAAAATAATGCATCAACCCAGAACAAACTAATGATAAAATTAGCAATGAGGTGGAAAATGGAAAGAAGGATGGAGAGGAGAGAATGGATTGAAATCCTAAGAACAAGGTTGTGTAAAGTCCCTTGTGTATTTCATGGTTAAGATAACAGAGTAGAACTCATCCCAAATCCAGACTTAAACCAACCACATTTAGTGACCTTGCATCAATAAACTTGGCCAATCCATCCTCTCGAGGTAACAAGAATGCTTCCACAAAGAGTGACCACCATCCCATGAAGAAGCAGGAAGCGAGAAAGGGCCTTAGTTAGAGAGAACCTTCAGGCATGGGTAACATGTCTTTCCAGTGCCATAACCAGCACTTGTAGCCCATATTGCTTTATCATGTATAAGAGGTGTGCTTTGAATTCTCACCTTTTTCTCTCTTTGTTTTTTTTTTATGTGCGGGAACCACACCATGCAAAGAATTATTTTTATTCACTCAACTTCCTAATATTTGAACAATGTTAGAATGGCGGAAAACCCAAGAAAAAGCATCCAAGCACCCAAGAGAATGACCAACACCAATGCATTGAATCCCCTTGAAGTCACATCTTTTGAGTCTTTCCTTGGTTTGAAAAATACCCAGCGACCAATTCATTAACAAGTTTGCTTAGAAAAAGGCAACTATACAATTCCAAGCCAAAGGAAACCATAGAGTTGTATGGATGAGTGGACGACATGGACTCATTGCCTGTTTTACCAAAAGAACCATACGTTAGTATTAGCATCATAATTCAAAGGTAAAAACCAAACATTAGCAATTAATATCATATAATTCAATCCACCATCATGAGCACTTATTAGATGACAAATAAAAGTAAATCAAGCAAACAAAGAAACAGGAAAAACATGAACAATGGTGTAAAAAAAATAAGAAAAGTTGAAACAATGTGTAAAACAAAAAATGTGTAAAACAAAAATTCAAAAAGAACTGAGGGCCTAGAATGGTTCACATAGGTGGCCATCTCCACCACGACTGAGTTAGAAGGAGGAGATTCGAAACAGTGAGCAAGGTTGTCCACTAACAGAGGTAGCATGTGTACTAGCTATCCTAAGCTCATGAAAAGGTTTGGTTTGTTGCACGTTGACCAACAATTTCTTGTCTGGGCTCTCAGGTCTGTATATTGTGATGGCCCCTAAAGGAAAAGTTGCGTAAATAATATAAGGTCCTTTCCACAGTGTTTGAAATTTAGTACGTTGTGGCACATGTGTGGGATTCTCGTAGAGAACCTTATCTCCCAGTTGATATTTCACTTTCCTAGTCCTTAGGTCATGACATTGCTTATTGAATGGCTTGTGTAATTTGTTAGATGACATGGTAGCTAATCAGTTTTCATTTAGCAAGTTAAGGGTTACTAACTGTTGTTTCTATGCTAGATCAAGGTCAAGGTTGAGGTCACATGCCGTAAATAGTGTACGGAGCTTAGTTTGAATGGGAAGCATTGGTAATTTACCGTACACTAACTTATAGGTAGAGTAGCCTATAGGGCATTTTCATGTGGAGCGGTATGCCCAAAGAGCAACATTCAGTTTAGTGCTCCAGTCTCGGCCAAACTTGCTAATGGTTCTTGTCAATATCTTCATAATCTCCCTATTGGTGACTTCTGCTTAACGATTCACTTGGGGGTGGTATGGTGTAGTCAATTTCTGCTCAACTCCTAAGTGTTGCATTAATTTTTGAAAAGTTGCACTTGTGAAGTGTGTATGATTATTTGAAATAAGTGCATGCGGCACACCAAACCTATTTATGATTTGTTGTTGAATAAATCGTGCAGCTGTAGATGATGTACAATCTTTAATAGCAGCTGCTTCGACCCATTTTGTTAGGTAATCAACGGCAGCAATAATATAAGCTTTTCCATTGCACATCAGTGTAATCGGCCCCATAAAATCAATTTCCCAAATGTTGAAGGGTTCTAACGGTTGAATCCATTGTCACTGATCCTTCATTCTAGTAGTCATTCTCCCATCACATTGACAGTGCTCACAAGATTGGACAAAATGATGGGCATCCCGAAATAATGTAGGCCAATAATATCCTACAAGCAGGATCTTAATGGTCATTCATCTCCCCGCGTAATGACCCCCACAAGGACCCTCGTGAGCATCTTGGAAAACTTGCAGTTGATCTATATCAGGAACACACCATCGAACCAAGACATTGAGACACACTTTGTAAAGTTGTCCATTGATTTCCATAAAGTACTTGGCTCAGTGAAGAAACTGTTGTTTCTTCTTAAGGTTTAACTCTTGTGCTATTCATTGGGTGAGGAGATAGTTAAGAATGCTACTGTACCAATTTGTCTCTATGGTGATTAATTATTCACTACACTAGCAAAAAGGAATTCATCAGGGAAATGATCAAAAATTGGATACTCATCCTCTTTGTTGTCCCATTGCAACCAAGATAAATGATTAGCAACCACATTCTTGATGCCCTTGCGATCGATCATCCTTAAATCAAACTCTTGTAAGATTATAAGCCATTGTATGATACGAGGGCTTACCATTGGCTTATTCATGAGGAACCGGATTACACTATGATCTGTATGTATATATACTTTATATCCCAATACATATTTTCTAAACTTTTCTAGTGCAAACACTACAACCATTAATTCTTTCTTTGTGGTAGTGTAGTTAAGTTGTGCACTAGCGATACTTCTACTTGCACAATGGATGTAATAAGAATGCTTTTGGTCATCTAAATGTGTAAGTACAGCTCCTAAATCATAGTTAGATGCATCAGTCATGATATGGAATGGTTTGAACTAGTCACGAGCTTGTAGAATGGGTGTTTCTACTAGCTTCTATTTCAGAGTTTGGAAAGCTAATTTGCATTCCCTAGTCCTTTTTTGTTAATTCCACTAATGGTTTGGCAACATTTGAAAAGTTATCAATAAATCTCCTATAGTAGCTAGTATGTCCAAGGAATGATCGAATATCTTTGACAGTTTCCGATTGATGGGTAATTCCTTGGATAATTTTGATTTTCTCGGGGTCTACCTCTATCCCTGTGTGTGAGATTTTGTGCCCTAGTACTACACCTTCTTGGACCATCAAATGGCTTTTCTACCATTTAAGCCTCAAATTGATTTCTACACATCTTTTTAACACTTGCTCCAACCAGTCCAAGGCTTGATCAAAGTTTGCTCCATAAGTGGAGAAGCCATCCATAAAGACCTCCACACCATTCCCTATATGCTATTGGAATATGCTTAGAACTAGTTGTTGAAATGTTGTAGGGGCATTACATAAGCCAAACGACATCTGTTTGTATGCAAACGTTCCCCAAGGATTGGTGAACGTAGTCTTGGCTTGTTCTTCTAGGGCTATTTGTATTTGGTTATATCTACTATATCCATCCAAAAAACTATAATAGTGATGCCCTGCAATGGTGTCTAAGACTTGGTCGACAAATGGAAATGGAGAGTGATCTTTGAATGTTGCCATATTTAGTAGTTTGAAATCTATGCACACCCTCCATTTGCCTCCTTTTTAAGGCACAATAACTAAGGGACTAACCCATTCACTATTAGCAATGGGGTATATGAACCAGCCTTGAGAAGCTGTTCGATTTCTTCCTTAACTTCTTACTTTAGCTTAGGGTTCAATTGCCTCTGCGGTTGTCTTCAAGGCTTCATGGAGGGGTTAGTGTAAATTCTATGTTGGAATATCTTAGGATCTATTGCAGTTAATTCGAGATATGACCAAGAGAAGGTTTCCAACCATTTATTTATTACCTTCAGTAGTTCTTCTTTCTATTGAGGAGCAGGCTTAGCATTAATAATTACCAATTTTTCATTTTTAAGGAACGTGTATTACATACCAGTGGGCAATGGTTTCAACTCGAGGGGCTCTTGCTTAAATTTCTTAGGGATTTCCAACTTCCCCTAGTTGATATTTTCAAGATTAAGACTTGGAAGTTGGTGGTGGACTTGCTTTAATGTGTCTATGCTATCGATGTAAGCACAAGTCAAACCCTTAGTTGGTTCCATGCATATGAGTGAATTACTTTCTTGATCAACTACCAGCCACTGGGTGTCTTCCTATCGTGTGGCTACTGCATACAGGCATCTTTGTATGTTAATCACTTGTGCACATTGATTGCATGTAGGTAATGCTAAACTTTGTACAAAACATGACCTCTACACGTAATTACACCCCGTGTCACTGTATGTGATGCACGGAACTTTCTTCTTCTTGATTTTTTCAAATGTATTTTCCTTTGATATTTCTAGGGAAAGATTGTGGATTCCTAGGCATGCATCGATGGTGCTTAGCCATGCTCTTCCCATTATGATTGGGAAGTCTCCCTTACCGTTGTTTATCTAAATCACTAGGAAGTCAGCTGGGTACGACCACCCACAAACAGTGGTGACAATGTCTTGCACCAATTCCAATGGGACAATGATGGACTGGTTAGCCAACTCTAGATGGATGTTGCTCTTTTTCAATGGAGGTAGGTTCCAAGCCTTGTACATTTCTTGAGAAATCAAGTTGACACCGAAACCTAAATCCAAAAGAGCCTTACATGACGCATTTCCAATGATTTGTAAGTATATCAGAGGACTCCTAGGATCAGAGAATTTCCTAGAAAGGTGGCTATCTTTGATCCAATCGGTGATGGCATGTGTTAGCATGACCGTATGCATTGAGTGTGGTGGTTGAGTTGATGGAGGCTCTAAAGTTTTGATTGATACTAAGGTGTCTAAGGAATTAGCCACTTGTGATTGCAAAGGCTTGGTTGGATTGTTGGTTCTAAAGAAAGGTCTTTTCTTCATGTGGTTGTTGGAACCAACAGTAGGTTGAGAGTTAACAGCCCTTGTGGCATTACGTTGTTGCGGTTTGGTAGGGATTTCACCCTACATAGTTGGAGCAGGTGGTAGTGGAGCTATTGGTGGAAGAGATGTGGTTGGATGAGAAGGATGATATGCTTGCAGAATATTGCCCCTAAAGGAGGGAGTCCCATAATACTCGTGGGCTTAGTAGTGAGGTTGAGGAGTGATGTGACCAATAGAGTCATGTGGGAAGATTGGCTGCTGCATGTAATATCCATATGAGTCAGGTTACCGGTAAAGATACTATTGCCTTGGTGGTGGCATTCCCCATGATTGTGGATGTTGTCACTATTGATATTGCTTAATCAGTTGTGGTGGAGTTCCACTGGGATAATATGTTAAGGGTTGGTGGAACTACCTTGGGTTACCTTGAGGATAAGGTAACCTTCGGGGTGTTTACCTTTTGTTTAATCATGGGTTGAGTGCATACACCCCAGACTCCTTCAAATGTGAGATTATAGGGCAACATCCCTTAGGATGGTCATATTGACATATCTCACATCCATTATCATTATCTATTTCCAAATCCATAACCTCTTCAATGATGGCAACTTTGCCCTTACCCTTGCTACGTGCATGTTCAACCTCTTTCTTTTTTCTTTTCTCACTACCTTACTCTCTAGACTCCTTTACTATTTTAAGAATAGTTTGAAATCTATTGTCTAGGGAATCCCACATTTGGTCTACCTTTGCCAAAACTTCTGATGTCATCTTTTGGATAGGTAAAGTTTTCCTATTCACCATCTCTTCAAGTGGTGACTCTTCTTCATCCTTACAAAATCTTACTCCCCTCTTCTAGAGGGAAGGATCTTAGTTATACTCATTCACACTTTCTTTTTTCTGTAGTTCATCTTCTTCCTTAGCAACTTGCTTCAACAGTCTTTGGATTTGATGGAACCTAAGCTCAGATAGTCTTCCTTGGGCATAAGTCCCAAGGTTTCTTCTCATTTCATGCCTAAGCCCATCCATGAGATGGCAAAGTTGATCCCTTTGCGAATAACCATGGCTAGGACAACAATGTAACAGTGTATAGTATCATCCCATGGCAGCATCTAGGGGTTCATGTCCTCATTGTTTCCATCCTTGGATTTGCTTTCACAAGTGAGACACTCGAGAGTATGTTTGGTACTTATCATTGAATAATTCTAACATAGTACTCTATCTATGAATAGATTTCGATTCTAAGGACCAATACCAACTTTCCGCTTCTTTAACTAGTGTCTGTAGGAACAACTTAAGTTTTTTCCATTCATTCTTTATGTTTTGTAAGGCACATGCATCATGGAATGCTTGTAAATGATTTTGAGGATCATCGTTGTATCCCCCTTCAAATCATGGGATATTGTTCATATCTAATCTCTTGATCCTACTATCTTTCTTGTGCCTTTTTGGAATTCTAATAGGCTTAATTATGTCTAACATACTTCAAGTAGCAAGTAGGGGTTCATCATGATCATCTCATCCATTGTGTCTATGATGCCTACGTTGTTCCCTACTCTCCCTTATTATATGTCATGACTCTCTAGAGTGCCCCCGTCCCCTTTCTTGGCTATTTTGTCTATGACTTCCACTTTGCCTACCTTTATCCCCATGGTCTTTTTCTTTATGACTACATTTGGATATTGAAGGAGAGGGTGAAGGAGATGATGACGGTGAAGAAGAAGGAAAACTATCACCATGATAGTGTCTGCTACCTTCTCTTTTGCGGTCTTGGCCCCGATCGCAATTTCGATCAAAATGTCCACCTTTATCATGAGTTCGTGTCCTTTTTTCAGACCCTTTGTGCCTTTGTGTATCAAAACCTAGGTTATGAATAGTGGAATGAAGGTCCTGCTACACAACCCCTTGGCCAAAGTCAAGGGAAGGAACATCATTGTGTGGGTGACTGCCTGAGGTAGGTTCACCCCCCTCATTTTTGCTTAAGACATGTGGGGCATCCTGGGACCACTTAGCCTTCAAAGACTTATGATGTCTCTCCTGTTGCAAGTTCCTTTGACATTGTGCCTCTGTGGGATGGTATTCTCTCGAGTCATGGTCTTACACAATGTATTTTGCATGTAAGTGCAGCATGCCAATTCGCGTGAGAGCATGAAGAAGCATGCTTAGGACTGAATGATCAGGAGGTAACACTATGTTACCTTCTAAGTCTTGCCAACACAATTGTTCATCTTGATGGAGGATAAAGGTGAAGTTTGGTATATACTCATCGGGATGAATATATACCACTCGAACTTGTTGAGGGACTGGCAGATCAACGTCATGTGTATTACACCATCGACTGTTTCCTGTTTCAAACCTAGGCAGTGAGGTGCATACAAAGAAAGAGACATACTTGTCTATTTAGTGTGCAATGTATTCTTGTTTATTATTTTCTCAACCAACCCTAAGGGTTCATTCCAACAATGTGAATGATTTCCTATGTTCTAGTTAGTGCACAAACAACTAAGTCCCTGGCAATGGTGCCAATGATGAGCGACGAGGTACCCCTACGCTCAACCATACGAATACAAGCATTTCACGCACGATCCGGTCGAATTCCAAGGACTAAGTGCTTATGTGCCCTTGTGGAACAAGGATAGGTTGGTTAATCGTTGGCTTCCCAAGCTTACTTGTATTGCACGATTGTATGGTTAAGTAAGCTTGAGGCATATGATTTTTATAGCTTTTATGTTTTTATGTCTTGCACTAGTAGGGAAGGAGAGAGGTAACTAAGTGACTAATTTAACTTAACTACTCATTAACTAAGTTCTAACTAATCTTAACACCAGCATCCATTCCCACTTGTCGTACACATCCTTAACCAGTGCAACACTGTTGGGATTACCAAATGCTAATCCTTACTGGGTTACCAAGCATTACATGCATGCTTGAAGTGGTTGTGCTTGTGTAATTTAATGATTTGCCTAATTGATCAAAATGAATTGTTGTGCTAATAACAGAAATGTAAAGTGCATAAAATAAAATAAATGCATAAGAAAATAAAATAAAATAAATGCATAAGAAAACAAATTTCAAGTGCTGCAAGGATGAATCAAAGAGCTCATCTTTATTGTTGTACACAAGGTGTGCTCAGGTACATAATGCTCGAATAAAGATCCATCCACACTTAGACCTCCTACTGCACTCACTTGGAAAATACTCTAACTTTGAAACAAACTACAAGAGTTTCACTACTTAACTACCAAAAGACTTCTCTCCCAATTGTGCACCTGGGCACTGTATTTAGAGGCTTGGGAGCAACTACTCTAATAATTAGAGTAACCGCTCTAATAATTAGAATTAGTGCTAAAGTAACCACTAGAGTAACCACTCTAATAATTAGAATAACTACTAGAGTAACCACTCTCATCAGGAGAGCACCACTTGGCATCACTCAAGATTCCCGAAGTAGGCAAGTATTCTAGAGGAGACTCAAGGTGGAGTATCCTTCAACATCCTCAAGAACCTACAAGCACAACATAAGTATACAACTCACTTATCACATGTTAGTCTAAAGTTAAAAGTGCCACAAGGATGCCTTTATAATCATATAGCAATCGAACCAATGTAACATCCATAACATATCCAAGAACACTAGCATACATGCACAAAATCATTTTATTAAGAGAGCTAATACACATTCCTACTCTAATGCATTTAGCTATAAGCCTTACTCCAAAGAAAAGGACGGTGGTCTAAGCATCAAAGCTAAAGCTCCTTTACAAGCCTACATATTCTTAGGATGTAGTATACAAAGGAATCAAGGCTATGTAATTCTTTGGTGATGGTTAAAATAGCATGGAACTTGTAAGGATCTCCACAAATCTTCTTACCCCCATTCCAGAATGTAAACTGCCTTCAATTCATCAACAAGGCATGTTTTCCTACACTCTCCCCTATTTAAAAGAAATGTTTTTGAGGCTTGAAGCTTAAGTCTTTGTCTATACGCACCTTCAAACATGACGACCAACATGGATATTAAGGGTATTGAACAACTTAGAGCACATCCAATAATTTTAGATAAGAAAGTTCAATGGCTAGGCTCATCAACTATAAAGCAAAAATGTTGAACTTAACTTGATATTCAATTAAGACATAACAATGCTCATGCAACCTAGGTTAAAAAAGAAAAGTCTTATCATTTTTCTTGCAAATAGTAACAACTTTTCTACCTAGAGTAAAATCTACTTGCCTTACATGTGAGCCATTTTCTCTACCTCTAATAGTTATGCGAGAGTGTAGAGTTGATCCTCTACATCCAAGGAGAGATAACTTCATACCTTGGGAGAACCAATTCCCATGCTTAGTGGTTTTCTAGCTCTAGCATGAGCAAGAATTTTTAGGACTTTAGCCTTAGTATGGCAATCATCCTAAACTCTTTAATAGACTAGAACACATCATGGTTTTCCACCCTTTGAAAGTGGTCCATCCTCAAATCCACTAATACCATCTAGCCTATTTAACATCCTTATTTTTCTTTAATACATATAGGCAAGACTATGATCCCCTTTTAGAAATTTAGAGCATTTTATTCCCTTAAAGTAGTTGTGCTTCCTACTTAGAGTTACAATCATATCCTTTCTACTCGAAGTCACAATCAAGAATCTATGCTCCCTAGATAGAGTCATAATCAAATCCTATGCTTCTTACTTGAAGTCATAATTAAGAACTTATACTTCTTGCACAAAGTCATAGTGGAATCTTATGTTTCCTACTCAAAATTACAATCAAGAACATATACTCTATGCTTGGAGTTACCATCAAGAATATATGCCCCCCTACTTGGAGCTACCATCAAAAACATGTACACCTTGCTTGAAGTCATCATCATGAACAAGAACTTCCTCCTTGACGTCACTTCACCAAAATCTCTCTCCTCACAAATTTACACATATGTGATCCATCTCATATTTTTTGCTCTCTCTCTCTTTTCACTCTTTCCCTCGCACTTACTATTATTTTGATCCATCTCGAAAGTGTTAGTATTAGACTAGTTACATCTCGTTCTCTTTACAATAAATTTTATTGGTAGAAAATTTGATTGTCCACCTTCCATTAAGGTGGTAAGATAGAATCACATATCATATTCATTGTCACAAATAATAAAGTGTCTAACATTGAAAATGACCTTTATCAAACTGTCCCTTAAAACAAGAACCACTGTTTTCCATGATGGTCAAAGGCAACCAAAAGCATCATACCACATAAGTAGAAGATAAACTTACCAAGTTATCCACCATGCTAGATATGAAATACAAAGGGAATGTGGTGAATATAGAGATTTTTCCATCACAATTGCCACTCCTTCAAGAGAACCATCATATATTTCATTGTTCATTGATAAATCCAAATTTTTCTCAATAACAATATTGGGTATCTAATATTGGAGCCATGATATTGAATCCTCGATATCAAAGCATAAGATATGATGTCATGTATCCGATATCATGAACATGTGTAGGCCTATAAATACAACACTTAGGTGCACCATCTGCATACAGTTTTATTTCACACTTAGCAAAATTTTGTCAGTTTGTTTTCTTAATTTTAGCACTTAGCACTTAGGAGTGTATGCTCACAGTGTGATGTTTAGTAATTGAACAAAGTCTTTATTAGAGTGGAATGTACTATGACACATTTCATGCATAAAAATAAAGGTTGAGATTACTTTGCATCATTGCAACATCACTTAGTTTTTACTGTTTACACTTACTTTTCCTACTTTGACTTAGCTTAATGTTTACTATTTTCTCTAGTTACTGATTTACTTTCTATGCACGTTATCATTACTATTATTAAGAGGAATGAATATGACTGATTCCAAGCATTAGGTGTGATCTTTTGGTAACTTAGTAGTATTATTGCTTGGTTTGCCTAGCAGCGTAATACTTGGTAATCCCAATAACGATTGCATGAGTCCAAGGCATGGCCAGAGAATTATGAATGGATGTCCATTGCATAGGCTAGATTAGATTTGTTTACTATCACTTAGAGTTAGGAACCACTCCATTTACTTTATGTTTACTAGGAGTAATATGCCCCATACAACATCAGTATCATACACCTCATTGTGAGTTAAACCATACACATCAATTTTACTAACTCATATGGGAAGACAATGATTGCAAACTTTAACCAATTACTAGCATAATTACATCACCTTGTCCATGGAATTCAATCGAGATGTGTGTGAACATTTGTAACTCATATGGTTGGGTGTTGGACTACTCCACCACTCATCATTAGCATTGTTGCCAGGGACACGTCAATGTTATGCTAAGTGATTTTTCAACATTCGGTGTGTTCGAAATACAAAGTCAAACCTTACAACTCTAAGTAAAGCACACTTAACACATAACATCTAAAAACTATAATGTGGGTTCACACAAAGATCAACCATCAATAGCCAAGGAGAAAAGAAGAAGCAATGACAAAATTATTAATGAAGAAGAATGGGAAATGCCAATGTAGACAAGAATCACTTATGCCCATACTAATCCTTACCATCCAAACTTCACTTTGATCTTCCATCAGAATAATCAAATGAGGTGGAGAGACATGTAAGGCAACATAGTCCTACCTCTAGAACGTGTAGCACTTCACATGCTCCAAACTATCCTAAGGGGAATGTAATTGGACTAGATCCAGGAAGGGTATTGTGTGACTTAGCACATGACAAGACCCTATGAAGCCACAAAGGAGAAGATGAGGAGAGATGTTGCCATGGAGATTAAACATGCACATAGCAAAGGGGAGTAGGCCAACACTTTAGTTATCTTGGAATAACTTAATGTTGATGCATGCATTTCAAAGCAACTCCACCAACACCATGAGGAGCCTTTAAAAACACCTATCATCAAACTTGAGGAACCTATCAAAGCCCAACTTCATTCTACTCTAGCAGAGACACACAAGGGTGAGGCTACTAACTCAAGGTATAAGCAGGACTCTAGGCCAAAGGTTCTTGTCAAATCCTACAAAGAAGCATGCAAGAGTCATGAAAGGAGAACCAACCAAAATTATTCTCCTACCACCTCATTTACCTCATCACAATGGTCAGAGGACTTTGATAGGAGGTGACATAAGTACCGAGACTCTAATAGGGAAAAAAGGAGAACTTATGTCATCATGTGATATATTCAAGATACTCTAATACAAAAGATAAAGAACATGAATGAAGGAGAAGAAGGGATAGAAGAGAGGATCAAGAGAGACACGGGCAGAAAAGAGGTCAATGCTACAATAGAGCATACAAACCCAACCATGATGATGAACCCCTCATGGCAACCCAAAGCATGGTAAACATTTAGGAAGCTATGTACATACCAACTAGGCATGTAAGGAATAGCTAAATCAAATGGCTAGACATGAACAATTTTCTAAGATTTGAAGGTGGCTACAATGTTGATCCATAGCATCACCTTCAAGATTTCCATCATGTCTGTGTCCTCTAAAACATAGAAAGTGATTTGCAAAAATTTAAGTTGTTTCTAAGAATAGTTGTAAAGGCAGTGAGAGTTGGTATAAGTCACTAGAACCTAAATCCATCAAACGTTGGAATACCATGCTCGAAATCTTTAATGACAAATCCTAGACCTATTCATGAGTGTTAAACTTATGAAAACAAATCCAAGGATGGAAGTAAGGGACTCACGAGACCCTTGATGTAACAATGGGTAGATATTATTTACTATTACATAGATGCCCAGGCCATACATTTTCATCAAAGGAACATCATAGATGGATTGCAAAGAAAAACTAGAGCGACCCTTGGGATTTATGCCCAAGGAAGATTATTAGAGATGACTGCCCATCACATTCAAAGGCTCATCAATCAAGTGGCAAAAGATGAAGGAGAACTTAGAAAGAGGGAATCAGATGAAGAATACAATAGAGATCCATCCATTTGGAAGAGAGATGCATGAGTCTGTGAAGCACAAGAGGAAGAAACCTTAGACCAGGCTATTGAAC
Organism: Gnetum montanum; assembly: GCA_015680685.1. Lineage (NCBI taxonomy): Eukaryota > Viridiplantae > Streptophyta > Gnetopsida > Gnetales > Gnetaceae > Gnetum > Gnetum montanum. The sequence goes on from MNCI01001601.1 coordinate 349,791, forward strand.
AAAAGACTCTACCTATTCAAAAATTATCTAATGATATAGTAGCCAAGGTAGAGAGAGTCTAGGATTTAGTGGACAAGCAATTTGCTACAACTTCAAAGATCATGGAGGAAAAGACTAAGCAAGCATTGAAAAAGGGCAAGAAAAAGAAGAAGAAAAGAGATTATGGATGAGACAATTACAAGAAAAAGAAAAAAGTTGTTACTGTCGAAGGGTACGTTGACTCCAGTTTAGAGGAAGAGGATGGATGCAAGGTGTGCTAGTATGAACATCCTAAGGGATGTTGTACTATTATGGTCCACTTGCAAGAATCTGGGGTATATGCACTCAATCCAAGCTTCATAAAAAAGTAGGGATCCAAAAGACTTTCTTATCCTTAAGGTAATATCAAGCAACCCTTCCAACCAATGTATTACCCAAGCAAAGCCTACCCTCAATCACAAGAACAATATTAGTAGTAGTGGTAGCAACTGCAAATATGGGCAATGCCATCGCCGAGGTAACAATATCCATACAAGCAACTAGATCCTTATGGATATTACATTCAACATCCAATATTTGCAAGAAACACATGAGTTTAAACTTTTTCTCCTTATTATCCACTAGAATACTACAGACCTACCACTCCAAGGATGGATCAAAGTCCTTACACACATTCACCAATAGCAGGCCCATCAAATCCCCCTGTTAATCCTTTGTAACCAATGCCACCACTTGTGATGCAAGAGGAATTGCTATCACAGCCACAATAGAGAAAAGCTACTAGGGCAACAAATATAAAAATGGAGGATCATACTAACACCATGAAGGGCCAAATGAAGAAACATCCTTTCTTTAGGGCAAGTCTTGAAAAGGCTGGTAGACTTAGAGATTCATCAAGACCAACTTCCCCTACCATAGATTATATTACAATCAACAAGCTTTTGTCATCATCCAATCCAAACATACAGACTATCATGCTCACTAAAATTGTCATAGATTGGATTAAGGCAAGACCACTTCCTTAGAAGAGAATTGATCCAGGAATTCCTTTGATTTACCTACAAGTGGCTAGAAATCCATGCAAAGCTCTATTAGACTCAAGTTATGGCGTAAATATGATCTCTTGTGAAACCTATTAAGCATGAAACCTACCACCATTGAAAGAGTGCAACATTAGGTTGGAGCTTGTAGATTAGTCTATCACCATTCCTTTGGAAAAGATAGACGATATAGTGACCACTATCAATGGGTGGTCTTATCCAGCCGATTTTTTGTTAATTGATGTCAAAGATGCCGATAAAGAATTTCTAATTATCATGGGGAGAGCATGGCTTAGCATAATATATCCTAAGCTAAGTATGTGGGATGTATTTGTTGAGATCTCTGAAGAAAATGTACATGGAGCCATACACACGCAACGAATCCCATGCATCACTATTGAAAGAAAAGAGTGTATTCATGGACCAATCATTCAGAATGTCAACACAGTCACCATCCCAATACACAATAGTGAAAAACAAACATGTGTAAAAGAAAGAGTAGGAGCCACAAAACTAAAAGACACCTTGTGGCCACTAATTGAGAATCAAAAATTGTCTAAAACATGCATGGAAACATTTGAACCACTTACTAATTCCCAATCTAACAAAATGACTTCAACTAAGGACCTAAACATGAAATTACTAACTCATGATCATACACAAAAATGAAAAGAAAATAAAGGCTTAGATGATCAAAACTCATCTACCATCCAGATCACCTAGGACAATAATCAAAAAGTTAAATTAATAAAGATGGCATGAGAACCACTTAGAATGTATGATCTAGGAGATCTATGGAGCATCTTCCAAACACTCGTCCATGAGTTCAGTTATGGAAGAGATGCCTTATACTGATTTGGGAATTACTAAGTTCTTTTCCATTTTTTGTTTTAAAATCCTTTTTACGTTTCCTAATTCTTTGATATAACTCTTTCCATTCTTTGATACTTTTCATTTCTTAAATTTTTGACATTCTTTTACATTCTTTCAATTCTTTACTATCTTTTTCATTTCTTTTATGCTTTGTTTTAAACCCTTTGTAAATAATTTTGGATACTAATAAGACATTGAATAAAGGCAAGATGTAGTACAATAAGGTAAAGATTTCTCTATGTTATTAAGTCATAAGGGACTAATTATTTAAATAGTAAGCTCACATCATCTATCCATCCATTCCATTAATAAGAGGTTCTTACCATGGCCATAATGATATTCTTTTCCATCATACAACTAAGAATAAACTTGTGATCATTATGCCTAGGCAAAAAAGTTAAGAACCAAGAGGGAATGTAAAGGGTATGACATCAAAAAGATTTGCGGATTCATTTTTATTACCATTGTAAGTTCTATTATGTTGCTAAGGTTGTATTATATCCTTGTAGATCTAACGAAAAATGGAAGTAAGAGTAACATAAGTGCTACCTTAAAAAGGTTGACATAAATGAAAATAGAATAGCACAAAATAAATTTCTAGAGGTTCCATTGGAAAGACATGTTACCCATGCCAGAAGGTAGGCAACTTCTTACAAATCTAAATGTAAAAATAAATTGCCATGAATAAAACTCCTTCCTTAGACAATACGCCAAGTGACAATACTCCTTGCAACATTGATAGTCTTACAATTGTAATTCCAAGAGATGAAATGATGCGATGTCACTGGAATGTGGTCTAGACTAAGTTTGAATTTTGGATAGAAATGTTAAGGGTTACTTTAACCATTAATAAAACACAAGAATTCATTATGCCTATGGTAAGACACCTCACGTCCTAATTTTTGCAATCCCTTCTTAGTCCATCTCATCTTACTATTTGAATAGTCATAACTTATGGTTTTGTGTAACAGAGAGTTATTTTCCCAATTATGCATTACATTCAACTCTTTAAGTGCCTAAGGACTCTTTTAAGCATGGTTATACAAGGGCATTAAGGGCTAGAGCTTGCTTTGGGGAGGATCCACTTGTATAACTGTTGTATCTTATATGTGCCAAGCAATTCCACATCATCTTCAACCTTCCAAACATCAATAAACACTTCCCATATTATTTACATTATTTGTTCTAAAAATATAAATTCATTATCCTGCTTACCCAGCTTATGAACTTTCATAACCTAAGATTCCTTCTCTATGAACTTCCAATGACAAATTTCTTAACAAAACTAAGCATATTTTCATCATCCAAACCCTCTAAGAAACCTTAAAACCTTCTAAACCTCCAAAAGAATTAACTTTTTCCATTAGATCCTTCTGCAAAATGAATTTTCTTAGGCTTTGATATTGAGTCCACACCAATATCAAGTCCTTGATATTAGGTCCCACAAAATCTATATATACATGGTAACTTAGAAAATTTTTTCATCATTTTTCATTTGTGCCAAGGGAGATTTTTCAAATTTTCTTTTCTAATCTAAGCTTTGACCTCCTAGCTTTCCCAAGCCATAACTTGATCATTATTACTCAAATTTTTATGCTTTTCAAACCTCTTGGATCATGGAGTGCTCAAATTAGTCATTTGGAAAGGGGGGGGGGGAGGGGATTGGTTGGAGGATGCTAGTGAGAATATAAGTTAATTTTTTGAAAAATTCTAACACTCGGAAGGTATTTTAAGGGTAAGTATGAAGAGATAGCTGAAATTTTTAAAGAATAATCACACATATTAATTTCAAAACACCCAATTAATGTTCTTAATGAATCATGAGCCATACACAAGAACAAATTAGATAACTGTGAAAGGGTTATAAAAAGATTAGCACCTATGGGGTTACTTTTTGCAAAAATTTTCTAACTTAGCAATCATAAACTTAGAACTTAATGAAACTAAGTGTATGAGTAAGGTATGAAACCATCAAGAATACATGGAAAATACCTTAGTAGTTCTAAATCCTTAATGATTGTAAATGGTTCCAAAGAGAGAAGCATAAGGAGGATATTCACAAGAAGTAAGCAAACAACAAAGAGGCCAAGGTAGAGGCCAAACTGTAAAACAAGAACCAAAACATGAATAGCAGGAAGCCTAATCGTTCAACATTCATCAAGACACTCCTACTATAGGAAAATCGACCCAAGGAAAGGTAGAAGAAGTACAAGTGCTAGGACAATGCCTCACGTTGTCACAAGACTATCTTCATGCCATTCAAGAAAGATCCATCTTGACCATAGTCATCATGGAGATTAACTTTCATTTGTTTATGGAATTTATTCTTGATGTGGTAAGGACGCAACTCCAAGTGTCACCACTATGGCCCATACTGTCATAGAATGGTGAATGATACCTTGGAGAGACTTACTAGTTTTGGCACAACAAAGAAGAGGGAACTACTGTCAACACTGGAGGAGTCTCAATGTCATTATTAATCAAGGCAATTGCAGAAGCTCTAAATATACCTAATGAAGGGGCAAAGTTAGCACATCTATCTACCCAATTTGATTCTAAAACTAGAAAGCTATGGCTGAAATGGACATATGGCAAAGAAGATAAGGACTATAATGAACTAACTCTGGAAGAGGGAATATATTTCAAAATTGGCACTTAGTACCTATTCCCAACAAAAGGATTCAATCGATTATCAACTTATGTGGCTAGAGGTAGTGCAATTCTGATGGGAAAGTACAATGCCAACCTTGCACAACTCTATTTCATGGAAATCAAAAGGCAGTTTGAAGAAATTTCAGCTATCTCTTCATACTTACCCTTAAAATACCTTCAGAGTGTTAGAATTTTTCAAAAAATTCACTTATATTCTCACTAGCATATAAGTTACTATAAGTTAATTTTTTGAAAAATTCTTAACACTTGAAAGGTATTTTAAAGGTAAGTATGAAGAGATAGCTGAAATTTTTAAAGAATAATCACACATATTAATGTCAAAACACCCAATTAATGTTCTTAAGGAATCATAACCATCATCATGAGCCACACACAAGAACAAATTAAATAACTGTGAAAGGGTTATAAAAAGATTAGCACTGGTATGGTTACTTTTTGCAAAAATTTTCTGACTCAGCAATCATAAACTTAGAACTTAATGAAACTAAGGGTATGAGTAAGGTATGAAACCATTAAGAATACATGGAAAATACCTTAGTAGTTTTGAATCCTTAATGATTGTAGATGGTTCCAAAGAGAGAAGCATAAGGAGGATCCTCACAAGAAGCAAGCAAACAACCAAGAGGCCAAGGTAGAGGCCGAACTGTAAAACAAGAATCAAAACATGAGTAGCAGGAAGCATAATCATTCAACATTCATCAAGACACTCCTACTATAGGACAATCAACCCAAGGAGAGGTAGAAGAACTACAAGTGCTAGGACAACACCTCATGTTGTCACAAGACTATCTCCATGCCATTCAAGAAAGATCCATCTTGACCATAGTCATTGTGGAGATGAACTTTCATTTGTTTATGGAATTTATTCTTGATGTGGTAAGGACGCAACTCCAAGTGTCACCACTATGGCCCATATTATCACAAAATGGTGAATGATACCTTGGAGAGACTTACCAATTTTGGCACAACAAAGAAGAGGGAACTACTATCAACATTGGAGGAGTCTCAATGTTATTCTTAATCAAGGCAATTGCAGAAGCTTTGAATATACCTAATGAAGGGGAAACTTTAGCACATCTATCTACTCAATTCGATCCTAAAACTAGAAAGCTATGGCTGAAATGAACATATGGCAAAGAAGATACGGGCTATAAGGAACTAACTCTAGAAGAGGGAATATATTTTAAAATTGGCACTTATTACCGATTCCCAACAAAAGGATTCAATTGATTATCAACTTATGTGGCTAGAGGTAGCACAATTCTAATGGGCAAGTACAATGCCAACCTTGCACAACTTTATTTCATGGAAATCAAAAGGTAGCTTGAAGAAAAGAAGGCAACAAAGTTAATACTTCCATTCCATTACCTTATTAGGAAGTTGTGGAAGCAAGCTAGAATCTTGGAATAAACCAATGATGTGCCCAAGAGAGTCCAAAATGCTTCATACACTAATTTGCTCAAACCAGCATCACCAAGGAAAGACCATGGTGAGGAGCAAGAGTAAGAACAAGAACAAGAGCAATAAAAACAACAACAACCATAGCAAGCAAGGCCCATCAGCCAACAATAACAATAGTAGCAACAAGAATAGCAAGTTCCACCACCACCACTACAAGATTATAGATTGTCAATGAGCCATTTACAATAGATTGTAGAAATAATCACCTGGGGAATGAGGGAAGAGGCTAATCTATATAGAGTTATTGACAATGCCATTAGATCCACAATTTCAACTGATCTAGCAAATGGATAGATTTCATTACAATTAGGAGGAGAGGTACAATTGTCACAACAAATCTCTAGGAACATTACATTGTTCCAAGTTGTGCTAAAGACTAGAGAAGAAGCTAGAGTAGTGGTAATGTAGCACCAAGATGCAACAGGAGACGTAGAGATGATCACCGATCACATTAAAAAATCCTTCAACATACCTATTGTATCATTGGAAGATTTAAATAGAGCTAGGGATGCTTAGATCTTAGTCGAAACCTTGATGACTCTTGATGATCATGAGGATGTGCTCAATAGACTACTACAAACTAGATGGGCTATGACAACACTTTTTAACATTTGTAGTGATGTCACAACAGTATAGTATGAGCTCATCACTACTAAAGGGAACTTGATCATGGTAGATGCTAGGGTGGCCATGCAAAAGCAGAAGTTTTGAAACTACAAGAAAAGCTCGTAGCCCTGAGAGTTGAATGAAGAGATCCTATGCAATTCATTGCACCTGATTAGATCAAGCAATTCAAAACAAAGTAGATTAGTAGCTTGATTAAGTAGAACAAATAGTTAGTAACTAAGAAGGAGAAATCAGTATTAAATGCCTTCATAGTTGAAGTGCAAACATATGCACATGTAAAGGCACCTACTATGGTACATGAGGAAAGTAAACAACTTGCTACTGATAACATGAGGTTGACCACTGTAGAGAAGTAGAAAAAAATTTTGGAGGAGAGCATCCACTAGTTAAGGGAATAATTGGTGAGGATCAACTAGGACATGAGCCACCTCGTAAGAGAAAATATAACCCTCTCTATGAAGGAGGTATGTGATATTCAACAAAAATTAGCCATTGAAATTAGGCATAGAAAAATGAGGTAAATAAACATGCAAGGCTTAAGGAACACTTTTGTGACTAGGTGGGCATGTATAAATAGATAAATGAAAAAGAAATCAAAATGGAAAAGACCAAAAGTAGCTCAATATTAGCACAAAATCCTGATTGACAACCCATGTTGGATAGTTATGCCCTTATCTACTAAGCGGAAGGTAAAAATAATGACCTGTAGATTGAGGACTTAAAAGAGTACATGGGGTTAGCTAAACTATGTTATGCTAACTTAGCCATGTTGATAGCAAGAAAGTCCAAAAATGAGCTAGAACAGTAAGTAGCAATCACATATGCACTATATGAGAAAGAGTTTGTAGATTGTAAAGATGCCCTGCAAAAAATTCAAGTAGCAAACTCTAAACTAGAAGCAATAAAGGCTGGCTACCAAGAACAAAAAGATGTAGTAACAAACCTAGCCAGAAGATTATCAGACTAGTATGAACTCCATGAAAAGGTTATAACATTTGAAGAGGAGAGGAGGTAGTTTGCAACTTGGTTAGTCAATGCAAATCAAATGTTTTCGCAATTGCCATGCCCATGGGATGTGCCAACTCCATCAAACATTGGTTCATCAGCATGGATAGTTCACGATCTTAGAATGGAAGAAGAAAAACTTTAGGCACTCCTAAATTGGTACAAATTTCAGAACCATGATGATAAGGGGAAGAAACCAATGGAAGAGCCACTACTACTTGATATAACATAAGGCTATATCCCACTTCACCAAATTTTGTTCTTTTTTTTTTGTAAAGTTGTTATGTCATGAGTCGTGTCATTTTTGTAAACTCCACTGTGGCATCAGAGAGTCATGTATACAAGAGTTAGTGTCGTATGAATCTACCTCCCAATTTTGTAAAGAACTCTATCCTCATTTTTTAAACTCAAGGACAAGTTTTTAGTCAATTGTGGGGGTATGATATATCCAAATTTTTCTTGACAATGATATTAGATATTCGATATTTAAGCTACAATATTAGATCCTTGATATTAGGGCACAAGATACAATGTTGCATATTTGATATTGCGGATGTGTGTGGGCCTATAAATACAACACTTAGGCACATCATCCACATATAGTTTTATTTCACACTTAGTGAAATTCTGCTATTTTATTTTCATGATTTTAGCACTTAGCACTTAGGAGTGTATGCCTATAGTGTGATGTTTAGTAATTGAACAAAGTCTTTATTCAAGTGGAATGTACTTGGACATGTTTCATGCATAAAAATAAACAGCGAGATTACTTTGCATCATTGCAGGATCACTTAGTTTTTACTGTTTACACTTTGAATAATTTTCCTACTTTGACTTAGCTTAATGTTTCCTATTTTCTCTAGTTACTGATTTACTTTCTATCCATGTTATCATTATTGTTATTACGCAGAATGGATATAATTGATTTTAGGCATTAAGTATGATCATTTGGTAACCTAGTAGTATTATCACTTGGCTCGCCTAGTAGCATAATATTTGGTAATCACAGTAACGATTGCATGAGTCTAATATGTGTTCGAAGAATCAAGAACATATGTCCATCTCATAGGATAGATTAGATTTGTTTACTGTCACTTAGAGTTAGGAACCACTCCATTTACTTTATGTTTACTAGGAGCAATATGGTCCATACAACATCAGTATCATATACCTCACTATGAGTTAAACCAGTTAAACCATACACATCAATTTTACTAACTCACATGGGATGACAATGATCACAAACTCTAACCAATTACTAGCATAATTACATTACCTTATCCACGGAATTTGATCGGGTTGCATGTGAACACTCTTAACTCATATGGTTGGGTGTTGGATTACTCCACCACTCATCATTCACCAATTGTAAATCACCAAGTCAAGCATATAAGTACTTGCATATTTGAGTATTCACAATCCAACACCAATGCATCATGTTGTTTTACATAGGGAGGAATCATACTTCACATTTGGAATAACTGCTCCAAGAACCAAGTTAAATTCTTAGTAAGGAAAATTTAAATAAAGGAACTCAATATTGAAACATCCAACAACTACCATGTTAAAACTATCATCCAAGAACAAAAAGATAGAGAACACTCTCCTCAAACATGAGATTTGTAAATAGAATAATTTGAAACACTTATCAATTTTTTTTTTTTTGCGGATCATTATTTGACCCATCAAGACAACACTAGTAAAGAACCCTCACATAAGAATCCAAGTGTAGCATCTTTGTAAGTGAATAAAAACCATTATCTTGTAACATCAAAGTAGAGAGTCCTTAAGGCATCCAAGCCAGAGACTCTTCTTAAGATCAATGAATTCAAGAACAACCACCCCATGAGAGCAACATATTATAATAAGGAACATTGATCACATAAATTGCCTCATATTTGATATATGATGAAATCACCATATTAAACTATCATAAGGATTAATTGGTAGGAGAGTAGTTGTTTGTCCCAAAATTCACCATAACATACTTGGGCACAAACAATTGTATTGCTCAAACTAAAGTTCATTGATAAAATAGCCTTGCACATACTATATCATTTCTTAGTATAAAATATGAGCTATAGTACATTTGTGTGTTTTGTGCAAGAGCTTATCCTAATAAGAAAGGAATTATCTTCAATCAACTAACGCTTCAATCATTTAGCCATTTTTTTTGTTCCAAGTAGATAACATATGGTGGCATCACCTACATGTAACAACTATTTTTATAACCAACAAACATGAGAATTTTTTGGATCCCTTTTGTTCAAGGTAGATAATACATGTGTATGTCATCTACTTGAAATAGCTATTTATACAATTTGATCCTCCACAAAAAAGTAAGATAAGGATTTGTTCACTCATCTAAATTTTCACATCTTCATCCTTGTACATGATCACATTGTTGTGCACCTCCTTGTGTGCATGATTACATCATTTGTCATCTTTCACTAGTTCATTTTTGATATTGGAAGCAAGAGGAGCATTTGTATGATTTCAGCTTTTTTTATTCTTCTTGTGCATCACAACAACACATGAATCACGAATAACAAATCACAGTCATAGATCAGAATCACCAATCATGGGCAACAAACCTCGATTCAGAACCTAGGCTCTAATACCAAGTGTAATGACATTTCTCTACAAGAGCACTGCTCAACACCACCTAGAAATGCCAAACTAGTCAAATGTTCCATAGCAAACTCAAGGTGGACTATACCTCAACATCCTCTAGAACTTATGATCACAACATAAGTACACAACTCACATGTTACATGTTAGTCCAAGTTTAGGAGCATCGCGAGGATGCCTTTATAATCATATAAGCAATTGAATCAATGCAACATCTACAACATATCCAAGAGCACTAGCATACACACACACCATCATTTCCTTAAAAGAAAGCTAAGACACATTCCTAGTCTAACACATCTAACCCTAAGCCATGATCTTAAGAGAAGGGTAGTGGCCTGAGCATTGGAGCTAAAGCTCCTCTACCGGCCTACATGTCCTTGTGATGTAGTACATAAAGGAATTAAGGCCATGTAGTTCTTTGGTGATGGTTAAAATAGCATGGGACCTATAAGGATCTCGACACTTCTTTTGACCCTGTTTTGAAAGGGAAACAACATTCAATCCACCAACAACACATATTTTTCTACAAGATTACAACACTTCAATATTAGAGTTCTGAAGTAGAGTATAAGTGATGGGACACGATATCGCATGGGTCGCGATATCGTGTACGCAATATCGCGTCTTTCCCTACTATATCGTGTACGCGATATCGCAGCCCACCGCCAGTTCTATAAATAAGAGGCAGCTCTCCCTTATTTCTCCAGCTAGATCTAGACCCTTAGCGAAACTCTGGCAGTTTTACCTCTCCAGAGATAGAATAATTTCCATGTGCTTGTAGTAGGAGTCCCAAAGTGAACAGATCTTTTTTCGAGCAAATATTGTACCTGAGCACAAGTTTGTGTACAGAAATAAAGATGAACTTTTGGATAAACCTTTCAGTGCATGGACTAAGCTAAATAGGACTTTAATTATTGTTAAATTTTTAAATGCTTTATTAGTTAATTAAATCTCTCTCAACCCTTAACTCCTAGTTAAGTGCATTCAGTACGACCACTTCGAGCACTTGCGTTACGCTTGGTAATCCCAGTAACGAATAACGTTTGGTAATCCTAGAAGGTTGCATTGGTTCATGGTGTGAACGGAAAGTGGGATGGATACTAATGCTAGGCATTATAACTTAGTTAGTTAAAGTTAGTTACTTAGTCTCTTCACCCTTTTCCCTCATTAGCATAGGAGATAAAACATAAAAGACACAAAAATCAAATACCTCAGACTCACTTAACCATACAACATGACAAATACAAGTAAGTTTGGGAGGCCAACGATTGAATAACCTTAAGTGTTCCATAAGGCATGTAGGCACTTAGTCTGCGGAGTTCAACCGGATCGCGCGTGTAACGCTCGTATTCGTATGGTTGAGTGTAGGGGTACCTCACCACTCATCATTGGCACCATTGTCGGGGACTAAGTTTTTTGTGTACTAAGTACAACATAGGAAATCATCCACATCGTTGGAAAGCTTAAACGAACCCTTAGGGTTAATCAGGAGAAAATTTAAACAACGGTCAATAGCACACAGACAAGATAACAATGTCTTATTCTTCTCATAAAAGCACTTTACCACCTAGGGATCACACAAGGGATAGTCGACGGTCTAACACACGTAACCCGGATCCACAAGTTCCTCAAGAGTATCAAGTAGTGAATACTCATCACGATGAGTATATACCTGATTTTACCTTTATCCTCTATTAGGATGAATAATTGCGTTGGTGAGACTTGCAAGGTAACATAGTGTTACCCCCAGATCAGGCAGTCCCTAACATGATCTTCGTGCTCTTGCATAGATGGACATGATGCAACTATATGCTAAATATGTTGCAAGTGATTATGACACAAGGGATTACCATCCCACAGCAGCGCAACATCAACGGGACGCATGGCAGGAGAGTTACCACACATTGTTGAAGGATAAAGGCCCCCACAACGCTTCGCCTATCATAAGAGAAATTAAGAGTGGTGAACCTATCTCAATAGGTTCTCCACAAAATGATGTTCCCCCTCCTAACAATAGTGAGGAGGTAGGGTATCAGAACCTTCACTCCACGATTCACAACCCTAGTTCTGATTCCCATGAACACCAAGTGTTCAATGAGGGAACACAAACACAAGATAAGGGCAAGCACTCTGATCGTCATCATGATCAGGGCCGTAGCCACCAAAGAGAAGGTAAGAAACATCGTCATGACGATGGTTCCCCTTCTTCTTCCCCTTCATCACACCATTCACCCTCTCCTTCCACATCCGGATGTAGTCACAAAGAACACAACCATGAGGATAAGGGTAAGGATAAGCAAAATGAGAAACCTAGACAAGAGAGTCAAGAGCAAGGGCAAGGGCATTCTAGGGAATTAAGGCATGAAAGAAGGGAAAGTAGGGAAACATGTAGGAATCACAGACGTCATGAGAGAGATGACCATGACAAACCCCTACTAGTAACCTGGAGTATGTTAGACATTACGGAGGCAGTTAGAATACCTACAAGGCACCAAAAAGATAGCTGGATTAGGAGACTAGACATGAATAATATCCCATGATTTGAGGGGGGATACAATGCTAATCCACAAAACCACTTACAAGCATTTCATGATGCTTGTGCCTTGTAGAATATTGAAAATGAGTGGCAAAAGTTAAAGTTTTTCCCAAGGACACTCATAAAGGAAGTAGAAAGCTGGTACCAGTCCTTAGAACCAGAAACCATTAGGAGGTGGAGTACAATGCTAGAACTGTTTAATGATAAATACCAAACGTACTCCAGAGTGTCCAACTTGCGTAAGCAGATCCAAGGATGGAAGTAGGGTAATCAAAAACCCTTGGATGCTACCATGGGCCAATATTATGCATTGTTACAATATTGCTCGGGCCATGGTTACGCACAACGGGATCAACTACGCCATCTCGTAGATGGGCTAAGACATAAAACCAGGAGAACCCTTGGGACATATGCCCAAGGGAGATTATCTGAACTTAGGTCCCATGAAGTTCATAGGTT
>MNCI01001601.1:394816-410283 GCA_015680685.1 Gnetum montanum
CACATGGAAAATATTCTATCTCTGGGGTGATCAATCCGCCAGAGCTTCGCTACTTAGCCTATCTTATTGGAAATGAGGGGAGTGCCGCCTCTTATTTATAGATTTGGCAGTGGACCGCGATATTGCATCCTTGATATCGCAGGGAACAACGCAATATCGCATACGTGATATCGCAGCGATATCGCGGCTTGTGCAATTCGCGTCTCATCAAGGCGAAAGCAACATTTTTTATGGGAAAAAAACATGAGCATTACTTTTATTATTAATTAGAAAAAAAATTTCAAAGCAGTGTCAATGGGCTAGTGTTGATTGGCCTACATTGATGTAGCTACGTTAACAAACTTGCAGCCTAGCGTTAACTCAAGGTCTTGCTGGTTTATAAATATGCATGCTAATGTTACCATTTTCATGTCAATTTAAGTGAAGCTAAGGGAAATTCCTATTGATTTTCTTCATGAAACCCAAGAAAGTTCACAATTCAAGAAATTAACAAGCAAGGATTGACTTTTGTTTGATTAGTAAATTGAATTATATTCTTTTGATAAGCAATAAAATTCATTGTTTTCATTTCCAATAAATTTTGTTTTCATTCTTTCTTATATAATAAATTCTATTGTAAAGGAATCATTTGATTTGAAGAGATTTATGCATGAGAATAGTTATTTCCTAGATACTTATTTTGAACCCTTGTAAGAATGTAGAAAAAAAAGCATAATCCATCATATCATATGAACTTACTTTTACAAGAGTATAGAAGTACCAATATAAATCACTACATTAGATGAACTAAACTTATGCAAAGCAATACAAGATCTTATAATTTGATAAAGTGCTAGCCATAATAATAATTATTTGAATTGAATGTCACTACATGTATTCCAATTTGAAATCTCTAAAAAATTAAATTTTCATTATGCTTAAGATCTTTTTAGAGCTAATTTTCATGTGAGCACCAAGAGAGAGTGAAGCTCTAATTATGTCATCACATTTGAATTTTTTCTAAAACTAACTAAATAGCCAAGTTAGATTTTTCTAGCCAATCTCATTTCATTGAGATAAGGTTAGGATGATGATGATGATTAGAAATGTGTTTTCTAGCTCACCAACTTGTGCATTATATATTATGCTTTAAGCTTCCATCAATATTTAGCATGCTTTGAAAAATTCTTCTAACATTTGAAAATCAATTTTAATTATTTTTTTAAAAAAATTTAGGGATAAGAGTAATTTTTATATTTCTTTTAAATGTTTTTCAAAAGAATACTTTTAATTCTCTTGTTGTAAGTTCATAATGTCACTTGGGTATAGGATGAATGTGCTTCTACCTCCTTTTACCCATTTTCATGGTGTTTCTTTGCCATGAAGAAGTAGAAGCCATTAAATGGTGTTAGAGTGAAGTCATGGGTCCTACGTGGCTAAAAGTTACGGTCCTTTATTTTATGTTATATTTAAAAAGCATAGGTTCAAAGCTCTTTTTTATAGTGAAATGAAGATATTAATGGGCCTTCATGTGTGAGCACTCCAATTATGGCAAAGGTCTCTTCTCAAAAAGTTTAAATAGATGTGAATCCCTCTCTTTGTCATGTCATTGTACTAGAAAAATCATTGTGTATTGAGTAAAACATTTTCAATTATGTTCTTTTGAGTACATTGGGTTAAGTTTCTCTTAGTTTAAGTACCCTTTCTTTCTTCTTGCATTCTCATAATCTTCTTTCATAAATGAGAAGTGAATTATTTAATTTCATGATTCTTTCTCACATAGTTTCTTAACTTTCTCAAAAATGGTTTCTCCATTATATTTTTTACATTTTTTAATCAAGAAATTGGATGTTATGCATCTTTAGTGTAGTGTTTATCATAAGAATTAATATTTATCTTAGGGTCCAAGCATTGTTTAGGGGTATAATAGTGAAGTATTAGTCTAATGGTAAGACTTCTGATTTGGAAAACCCAAGTTATAGGTTCAATTGCAATGGACAATGTTGAGTTGTACAAGTTATAATTAAGTTTCACTAAAGTTTAGGGGCACCTAGAATCCTCTAATTTTGGTTTTGACAACTCCTTCCCTTCCCCACCACTGTCCTCCACACAAAGCCAACTATATATATATATGTTGAGTTTGAAAATCATTAAAAGATTTTCTGTGAATATTAGCTTGGATTCATCAATTTATTGTTTAATCAACTCTATAGTTGAAAGAATTTACTCTCAAAAGCATTTAATTCAAGTTTATCATGCTCATTTGTTTCAAATTTCATGTTTTCTCAAGAATTCTAAATTAACATTTCATGTTCATTTGCTCTTGATTTGATGTATAAACTCCGCATGTGTTGAGCCAAAATTGAGCCATAAATGCTGAATTCCATGTTGATTTGCAGGTTCACATATTTGATTTTCAGAGTATTGTAGCCTTGCTTTATCCTGATATTATTGAGAAAAATTTAATATTTTTTATTTCAAAATACCAGAATTTATTACCTATCACTAACCTCATCAGCCTGAATTGTTTTAATCTAGGCAATCCACTGAAGAAGGAAAGAGAAGTGATTTAACAATATTAAAACCTGACTAATAGTTACGATACGGTTTTTCTTATATCAGAAGCTTTTAAAAATCAAAGCAAAAAAAAGTTTCATCTTTTTAACCTCTTGCATTTTGAGAATGATTAACCTTGGTTTGGCTAAAATTATTAAATCAAAAAAACTTTGAAGTGTGAATCCAAAAAGAAAGAATTCAATGCTCAAATTTAAACGTCCAGAATATACAGCTTTTGTAAAATAAATAGACTACAAATTCCTTATTCTCGTGAAAGATTTCCGTTTTAAAAAAATTCATATACATTGTTTCAATTGAATAAAGCACATATGCTTCTAAAAGAATGATGAATGTGATGGACTTTCACATCATTCTCAAAGATAATCTAACAGTGTTTCTGCTTGGGTAGATTTCAGTCGGCAGCTTTGTCCAAGATGAACATCTCCAAATAGATATCTGAAATGAATTTGACTTCGAGTAAGAGCCATTAAAATCTTTTAACACGAACATTACAAGCGATATAATAAATCAACAGGAAAACTATCATGAGCATTAAATACTAAAATTCTCATCTGAACCTGTATTCACAATATTCAGGCAATGCGCACCGTGCTTTGCCATAGTCCCAGTAACAGTCCTCATCTCTTATTGGCCATCTTTTTGCTGTCAATAAAATAAGATTACTTATGAGAAACCGAGCAAGAATAAAAGTGCCCATAATGACTATGTCAAAACAATAATGGACTTTGGGAAATAGGAAAATGAAACAATAATGGACTTTGGGAAATAGGAAAATGAACGGGAGTGTGGATAGTGTTGGAAGAGCGGGTGGGGTGTGTTGGTGGGTTGTTGGTGCCGCATTGGAAGCGTGGAGCATGCTGGAGGGGGTGCAGCAAGCATTAGTAGTGGCAGAGGGATACTTGCGGATGACAGGTGGGGTCTGGTTTTTTAGGGGGAAGAGCTTTGAGGGCTGGGGATTGTTGAGGGGGTGGTGGGAGGTTGCATGGTTGGGAGTGCGAAGGGGGCTATTGTCTCACCTTGCAGGGAGGCAGGGATTGAAGCTTGCTCGAGGGAGGGTGGCACCATGAGATTGAAGATTGAACATCCACCTTCGGAGGGGTTGCGTACTTTGGAGCTTAGCCTAGTTTGTCTTGGATGGTGTGTAGCCTAAGATGGACCTTATCCGATGTTGGGCCTGCACAGCTTGAGATTGGAAAATGTGCGGGTCTGTAGCCTGGTGGATGACAGGTTTTTGTTTATGTTCCAGTCAAAAGAAGACAAGGACGAGTTTTGTTGGGGGGCCCATGGGTTGCTTTGACGTTGTGGAGGCCAGGGGTCCACCGTGATGTGAATCTCTTTGATCGGGCACTGATTTGGGTTTGGATCTTGGATTTGCCTTTGGAGTTTTGGACGCTAGGCTTTTTGAAATTGCTAACGGGATTGTTTGGAGAATTTATTAAGTTTAACACTTCAACCGTGTCAATGGACAGAATGGGCTATGCCCGTTTCTGTGTTTGAAGGTCGTTGGGGTCCAAGGATCATGTTAGCAAAGTGGTTTTGGACTTGGCCTTGGGAGAGGAAAAGATATGGGTCTAGTGTCAGAATTTTCTGATAGTTAAGCTGGTGTAGGGAGAGGCTCCTTTTGTTAGGTGCACGATATGTGGCAAGGGGCACTTTGAGGAATGTCAGGTCTGGCCGAGGGGTCCACTGCACTAGTCGCAGGGTGGGTGGAACCTAGTTGGGTGGAAGGGTTGAGTGGTGAAGGCAGCGGCTGGGGCACTGGCGGGTCAAGTTCTTAAAGCCAAACCTCATGTGCTTGCTGTGGGGGTGGTTGTTGGAGGAGGGGGGCAAGGACCTATTGAGAAGGTTGGGAAAATGCCAATGGCCATGGGGTTTGTTTCGAGGGCATCAAAGTTGTTGGAGGGTGGGAGGTTTAAGCTTGTGGAGGTGGGACATGATGCAATGGTGAAGGATGTGTCTGCCACACAATCCGTCTAGACACCGAAGGCCAAGGCTACGACCTTGATGGACTTGCAAGGTGGTGAGTTGCCATTGTTAGGGGACTGGATTACATTTGGTTAGGGCTCCTCCTGGCCAAAGATGCAACATATCATTGGGACCCAATGTGTGCTTGTTGATTTGGAGTCGGGGGTGGCTATGGTTTCCTCGACAGGGAGTAAGGTTAGCCGGCTAGATGCATTGGTGGTGAGGAAGAAATTGGCACAATTTGATATTGATCTGGGAATGCATGTGGCTGAGCAAGCTGTGGATGAGGCCGATGGTTCAAGACATCTAGTAGGGCTACTTAGTGGATCAAGAACCAAGGGAATTCTTGAAATAGGGACTGAAGCTGTTAAAACAAAGATTAAGAGCCAAAGCTTCAGAGGAGAAGTACGATTTTAGGGCTCATAGGGCATGGTTGCAAGGTAGCCTTCGGGAGATTCAAATGCTACAGGAAAATGGGGCTGACTTGGTTGAGGAGGAGCGTGAGTTGCTCGAAGAGTTGGATTAGGAAGAGGAGGGCTACTAGCAGCAATAGGCTCGTATTACTTGGTTACATGAGAGAGACAAGAACATGCGGTTTTTCTTTGTTGCGGCCAAAGGATGGTGGGAAACGAAGAAGAAGCTGCAATATATGTTCGATGGGGAGATGGGGGAAGGGGCCAAGCGAGCGACACAGATTGTTGATGCGATGTAGGCTTACTAGGAAAATATTTGGCAAGGTAGGGAGACAGAGCGGATTTTGGTTCCTGCGAGATAGGTTCTAAATGAGGCCAAAAACTAGGCTCTAATGTGACCTTTTTCCAAACTGGAGTTGGACATTACTATGAAGTTGATGCAAAGCCAATAAGGCACCAAGGCCGAATGGGTGGCCCATTGATTTTTTTTTGGGAATTTGATGACATTTTGGGGGCAAACCTGTTAGATGCCTTCAATAGTATGTTGCGATGGCAATAGGTTCACAATGAACTCAAAATTGTTCATGGATTGTCCTTATTCCAAAGGTGTCGAATCCCACCTCACCGGCACATTTCAAGCCAATTGGGGTTCGTAATACTCTCCTAAGACTTTTCACCAAAATGATTGTTCACCGTTTATCGCTGTTAATGAAGAAGCTGGTGGGAGAGAACTAGGTAGGGATTGTCAAAGGCTATTTCTTGCAAGATTAGGTCTTGCTATTGCAAGAAATTCTACACTCCTTGCGAAGGTCTCGATTTCCTGGGATGTGTGTAAAGCTGGATATCACCAAGGCCTACAATACTGTAAGTTGGGCAACTTTGAGAGAGGTAATGCTCTATAAAGGGTTCGATTATGAATTTGTTAATCTTTGCATTTAGCTGTGAAGTTTTGGTCGATATTCTTTTGACATTGACAAGAGATTGTGGGGTTTCAAGGCACCAAAAAGAGGTTTGCAGTAGGGAGATTTGTTATCACCATTGCTATTTATTTTAGTAATGCACATGTTGCAGAACTATTGCATTGTGGATGGAATGCAAGGGCTGAATGTTGCTGGGGTCCACTATCTCACTACACATTATGCAGATGATACTATTCTTTTTTCCAGGGTGGCTTGGAGCTAGAGTTGGGTCTCGAAATCAATAAAGGCAACTTAGCAATACATTTGATTAACATGGAAACACCAATGTGTGGGTGGCTTGGAGCTAGAGTTGGGTCTCGAAATCAATAAAGGCAACTTAGCAATACATTTGATTCACATGGAAACACCAATGTGTGGGAGGATAACGTAGGGGCTGGGAATCTTACCAGGCAATATGCATGACTCCTATTTGGGGATGCTTGTTTTTGACTGGCACCTTAAGAAAACGTGGTCGGGGTTGGTTTAGAGACTACCTGTGAAGACAAATCATTGGATTAATAGGTTTCTAACTAGAAAAGGAAAGATGATGCTAATGGCGATGGCAAGATTCACTGCTTCCATGGATGTTTTTCACCTGCTGGGGTGATTCAAAAGATTGGTCAGCTCATATGGTAGTTTATTTGGTCTAGGGGTAAGGGTGGGGAGAAACCACACTTGGTGTGTTGGGAGAATACGATGAGACTGAAAACAACCAGGGGAATTGAGTTGTTATTGTTCCATGATGAGGTTAAGCTAGGCATGCAATTGAGTTGTTATCGTTCCATGATGAGGTTAAGCTAGGCATGCAACACCTTGTGAACAAATTGATCACATAGGAGGAAGGGTAGGCATCGTGGGTGCAGCTGTTGTAGCAGAAGTATTGTAGGTGGGAAGCTAACATTGGGGGGTCACAATTATGGCTTAATATATGCAAGCATGTTAGGGAGATGTAGGTGAAGGAGTTGCTTGGTAAACACCCCAAAGAGTTGATCAAGGTGATCCATCCACCGATGGTTGGATTGATATTTGGTGTGGGCGACTTCCCAAAAAGATTAAGGCTTTCATGTGGTTAATGGCTTATAAGGTGCTACTAGTGCAGGGACTTTTAAGAACACAGGGAATAAATATTAATACAAATTGCCACTTTGTACTGTTGGTACTGAAACATTGGATCATCTTTTGTATCGTTGTCATTTTATGCAGGATGTTTGGCGGGTTGCTAGGCTTTTGCCACCATTGGGGTCGAGCAACGACTCCAAAGAGCTGGTCATGTTGTGGGTTCAGTGGAAGTGCAGAAATAATTTTATTTTTTGTGGGCAAAGGCTACCATCACAAGATTCCATTGCCAAGAAAGGGTTAGATTTGTGGGCTGAAGCAGTGCATAGTATGGGGTAGACGATCTATGAGCCAACAATCACTGAATTTGAAGGGAACACTAAGCTTTGGGAGATGATCATAAGAGCCAAACGGGATGAAATGCTTTAGCGTATTGAGGGGGAGCCTAGGCTGCTAGATTAGTCTTTCTTTAATAATTGGGTTGGCAAGGAAACTAAGTTTCGTGGAAGACAGATCCTGGTGACGAAGACAGCCCTTACTAAGGTTATTGGGATGTCGACAGAGGGGGAAATCATCGCTTTGACGCTCAATAGTCAAACATATGCTAAAGAGTTCTTTTGAGGTGTAGTTCCTTGGATTGCAAATGGGCATATCTATAAGACAGTGCTATCTTTGGTGTGGCAAAATGCGGCTGTCTTGATTAACCGCTTCCTCGTTCAATTAGGGTGCCCCCACAAGTTGTTAGGGGCCCATTTTGCATTTCCGTGGTGCTTGAAGCACAAGATTAGGGTCAATATGCCTCATTTCTTTATGGGTTCTTTGAAATGTAGGAGGCCAAGTCAACATCCTGGGGTGATTATGGCTCTATGGTGGTCACGGCTGACTGAGATTCCTAGGCAACTGAGGCTAGAGCCCTAGCTAGTTTATTAGAGGAGGCGTGGATGGACTGTTTAGAGAAATTAGGCGCGCGATACTGAGGAGCAGGGCAAGGAGGGTGTGGGCTCAACAGTTAGAGGTTATGTTTGGGAGGACATCCTAGGGCCCTCATGCGGGGCAAAGTGGAAGGGTTTCATGAGTTTTGTCGAACTCAAGGAGCTGGTCAAAAAGGCTTGTGTGATTGCAGCTGAGTAGGCACAAACTGAGGAGAAGGCAGCGTAGGAAGCTAGGTGGACAAGGAGGCAAGCAGATCTTCAACGGGCAAGGGACCTGCAACAAATGGGGGATCTTCTTGAGCGGCAAAGAGCAGAGCTACTACAAATAATTGAATCGTGCCGGAAAACATAGGAGGGTGATGCAATGTTGCAGGAATTGTGGGAGCATATGCGAACTCAGCGTGAAGGTCGGGCCATAGATGATTCACAGTGGCATGTGTTGGAGAGGTCACAGTAAGGTTTATGGGTGTTTGGTTTGGGCAACTTTTGGTTGTGCAGTTGGGGTTTTGACTTGTGGAAGGATTTGGGGTTGTGGTAAGTTGTGTTTTGGCACTTGGCATTTTGAGGGTGGATTGAGGAGTGACCGTTTTTGGCTTCAGGCCGAGGTGGATGATTGTGTTTGTGGAGGGTTTTTTGGGGAGTGATTTGTTGGAGGTTGGGAGGGCTTCTTTTGGGCTTCATGCCCTTGTATATATATATATATATATATTGAGTTAATATATCTCGACATTTTCTCAAAAAAAAAAATAATGGATTTTATAAGGCCTTATTTAAAACATGACAATTTTACAAAACAGGAAAAAAATGAGAAAAGGAACACTGAAAAAACAGGGAAAAAAACCTTTTGTTATAAAGCTTGATTTTGCATCAGGATGATAGCTGTGCCACAGTTCCAACCAAAGTTCTCGCATAACCACTGAAGATCTAACAAGATTCCTGTGGCTCACTATTACAAAAATACATAGTTGGCACTCATTATTATTCCCTTACTTCAATTACTTGTGCATTTATCCTAGGAAATTAGGAATGTTACCTTTGTTAACTTCCCAGACTGCTGTTCTGCTTCCAGGAATACTTGCACCATCTTCATAATATGTAATATAGTTGCCATCTTTGGTATTGTTTAAGACAATATCTTGACCTGGCTGATGTTCTACATTTAGATGTTGTTCTACATCGCTACCATCGTGTGCTGACTGTAGATTGCAAAAGTACTGAATAAGAAATAAAATGGAGATAACCTCATAAAATATTACTGAATAAAATGCGGTAAAACTTAACTGTTTTCCATCAAAACAAGACACTAGATAATCAACAACAATGTTTACAAAATGAAATCAGCATGATTTAAATTAGATGTTGAAACTGTAGCTAGGCTCTTTTAGCATTCTTACTTTTTGGTACAACCAGTTCAGAATAAAAGAAGTTCTGTTAAGGAGAATTGAGATGTTAGAAGGATGCAGCACAGCAAAGCCTTCACATTAAAAGTCTTACCCGACTTGGAGCAGTTACTTTTGAGAACTGCTATGGGTCTCAAACCACCCTGTAGCAAGCTTACAATGCCCAAGAAAGCCTTGGATCAATCCGCCTAAAAAACTGAGAAATTGAACACTCTTGAAATAAGTGACTTAAAGTTGCGTGCACGCTCAACTTCCCACGTGATGATTTGAACTACCAATATATTCTTGACTTTATTTTCAAGAAAAGAGTTGGGAATAATATTAAGACAAAATGGGGTGTAAAGACCCCTGGAGAAACTAGACAAGTTCAAAATGTATAATAAAACATATGATATGGGGCATAAACAGCAGGCATGTACCCCAGGTGGCCCTCGCAGGTTCCCATAATTCCCCACAAAATCCAACCCTCTATCCTAGAATAAAGACAGCTCATTTAGGAAAGGGAAGGGATTTACAACCACAAATGGGTCTCAAAATCCACAAAGTTGGTAGCCTCTTGAAATGTTTGAAAACGTTGTTCTTCAAGCCCAAGGGCTTTATTAGGATGGAGGGCTAGAGAGTTACACCTAATGTACAAATGCAACATGGCCCAAGCTGTCTGAATCCCCAGAACAATATAGGGACACTCGCCAGCACAAAACCAGTGCCTAGCATTATCTTCATGGTGTTGCAAGAACCTTATTATGATATGTTCTTCCTCCTGGGCTACTTGTATTTGCTGTAACCTTTCCTGTTCTGCCATTTGTATGGCTTTGGCCTCAGTCACACATTGTGCCTCTGCTGCCCTGCGCCTAACCTGATACCTCCATTAAGTTAATGTGAGTTCCTTAGAAGTGCAGTTGCCGTGCCATCTAGAATAGAACTATGTACCTTGGAAGTCCTACTCACCTTACAGTCTTTGCAGAATGTCACTCCAATTGGCTGCAGAAGCCATGCTCCAAAGCTTGCCATTCTCTTGAAAATGGACACACTTAGGTTCCACTATTGGCATGAACCCCACAGCTATGATCAATTTTCACCACAATCTGCAAGCCCAAGTAACTGAAAAACATGGATAAGTAACAGGGGTGGCAGCAATCATATGTGAGTTCCTCGTTTTCATGATTTGCCATGCTATGATGGAACTAACGAAGTCGCCAGTGGGAGCCTGTCTAGGTGACACACCGCTTAAGGCCTAGACCAACTGGCTGAATGGGCAAGAGAAGATCAAATGAGTGGAAGTTATAGGCCCTTGAAGGGAGCAAAGAATGCAGGTGGTAGAGATATCGGGGCCACATTCACGTAGAAAAACTTTAGTAGGAATAACTCCCTGATTTAACAACCATGTGAAGACTTCAATTTTTTAGTTATTTGTCCCTTCCAGCTGACGTACCATCACAGTACCTTGCCATATTTGAACTACAAGAGTTGTGTCAATCAGCAAGGTGTATTTAAACTAAGTTGACCAAGATATTAAATGATGAGAAATACCTTTCAAAACAGTGGAGTCCCCAGCTTGATAGGTTCATGATAGATATTTTCTTTTCATAATTTGAACTCACTATGCATTATGATTATTGAGAATGTGATTGACTAGAGTATAATGCCTAGTTAGAACAATATTCAAAATTTGGCATCCCAAGCCCACTTGATTGTCTTAGTTTAGAGATGGAATCCCAACCAACTAGATGAGTTCTTGGTTCCCTTTTCTAGCTAGACCAAACAAACCACTTGATGAAGGCATCTTATCTTTTAAACACTTGCATGGGAGGAACAATAACGGTGGCAATGTACTAAGTTATAGCAACCAAAATAGAGCTCGTAAAGATGATTCTACCTCGACTAAAGAATCTGGAGGTCAAGGTCTCCACCCTAGATTGAATCCATTAGATGAGATGGTTCCATGTGACTGTCCTATTCTATGAATACACTGGTATAGCTGTCTTTTGGGGTTTTCCAGTATCAATCCCTAATGTTCTACAAATTTGATCCCTCATACAGACCTCTACTTGAACAGAGTGACCATTAGATTTACCCCAGTTCATGGCCAGCCCTAACTCAATTTGCATCTTATTTAGAGCCTTTTAAAATAGTAATGGCTTTAGGAACCATAACTTTTGCTGTGATGATGATGTCATTTGCATAGTGCTTAGCTAGATATGTAATATCTTCTACCCACAGTCCTATACCCCCCTCTTGTTTACAATTTATGCTCATAATATCCATGGCTAAAATAAAAAGATAGGGGAAGAGGGGATCTCCTAGGTGCAGGCCCCGTTGGGGGGAGAAGAACCCCATGAATTTACTAGGCCCTTGATCTTTGAATATGTAGGCAAAGCTGGACAAATTTTCTATTGAGATTCTTCCTAATCATGATATCTTCCACAATGCTCCAACTTATCGAATTAGAAGCTTTAGCTATGTCAAGTTTAAGGAACATACTAGGGAATTTGGCTTTTGATGTCAACTGCAAGAGTTCCTACAGAAGAATAATCTGATCCTACATGCACCACCCCTTCACAAATCTAACTTGGCTTTCCCCCACCAAAGCAAGCATGAGCGGTTGTAGCCTATGAACCAAAATCTTTGAAAAGACTTTCATGAGAATATCACAAAGCTCAATGGGTATGTAACCTAACAGTCTCAAGGGATCTCTCATTTTAGGGACCAAGACCACTACTGCAATTTAACTCCTTCCTCACTTGTTCCCATTGTAACATTCTATTGAACACATCAACAATATTATCATCCATCACATTGAAGAACTCTCTAAAATAATTCTATGGGCCAGCCATCCAGCCCAAGAGCCATTCCCAAATGCATGGTTAAAAAAACCTCTGCCTCTTCAACTTGGATAATAGGCCTTAAGGGACAGTGATTATCTTGTTCCTGCAACATTTTTTGAATAGGAATAAATATGGGGGAGGAATTTCCTTGCTCCAAATAGACTTCCAGTATTGTTCTATGGCATCAGAAATTCTATTAGGATTTGAAATGAGATTATCATTAGTCTAGAGTATGTGAATCTAGTGAGCACCTTTCAAAGCCTTGGCTACTGCGAAGAAAAATTTCATATTCCTATTGTCCTCATTTAGCCAACAAATCTTGGACTGCTCTTTCTAGTATTGCTATTCCTCTCTGGATAAGGTCTGTAGCTCCCTAAGCACCTATGTCTTCTCCTCCACAAGGTCAACCCTAAGCTCATGTTGTGATTAAATGTGTTGTAGTTATTGAAGTTGCTGCTCTTTTAGATACTTGAAGAAATATCATACCTACTTTGGTTGCAACTTGATGGAGTGTTTAACTTGCAAAAGAGCATGTTTAAGCAAGCCATGAGGGTCAATAGCAAAGGATTGTTGTCCTAGGCCCAAGGAATAGCCTCCTTCATCCAGTTTTCATGTAGCCAAGATCTGTTCAACCTAAAGGAGGTGTAACCACTTTGTTGTTGATTAAAAGATAAAAGCAATAGCCTATGATTTGAGACTCTATGATCCAAAGATACAAGGTTAACCTAAAACTGGGTCATAAGTAGTGAGCTAACCCAAACGCTATCAATGCTTGATAGGATCCACTCCATCTCTCTGCACCTATCACTCTAAGTAAACTTACATCCCTTGATATCCAATTCTACCAGTTGTAGTCCACCAACATCTAACCAAACTCCTTTTAACCTAGGGGGTGACTCATCTACCATTGGACTTTTCCCAACAATGCATCTTTGGTTGAAGTCCCCTACAATGATCCAACAACTTCTATCCAAAATTGCTTCTCCTAGTTAATGAATTTGTTGTATCCTATCCTCCATCCTCTGAGGGCTCTAGAAGTTGATGATCCAGATATTTTTCCCTACGAGGAAGAGTGTTTGACTCTAATTAGAACTGCAAATATACAGATCATGTAATTTGGTCACTATGGCTAGTCCACCAGCCCTACATCTAGAATCCACTAGAAAAGAGGTCCATCCTTGCCATTGGAGAATGTCTCTTTGCTCTGTAGTGACCTTAGTTTCTTGTAAAAAATGGCTTTACAACTTCCTTCTCCAACTAAATCTTTTAGGGCATTTCACTTATATCGGGTACCCTGTCCTTGACAATTCAAAGTACGGAGTCCCATGGTCTATTGGTAGAGTGTTTTCTATAGACCTCATGAAGGGTCTCTTGAATCCCAAGATCTACGTCCTATTGTGTTTTATGGAGTCTATTCTCTTGAGATGAAGGTTTCCTTGGCTTGTGGCCTTTAGTTGCCACCTTGAACCCAACATCATTCTTCTCCATTAGGATCTACCGCTTGACTGGTTTTGGAGGAGTAGAGAAGAGCACAAAGAAGCCCTAAAAGAGAGAAATCCAATCACCAAGAGGAGGCAGATCAACAGGAGTGTTGGATGCCAATCTATTCTTAGCTCTTAGGCTAGATTGAGAATAACTGACTTTTGTAACAGCCGAATCTGTAACAAACAAGTTTGCAATGCCCACACCAATAATAACTATTTCCTTGACCAACACCATTTCGGTAATAATAGCTTCAGTTATGACCTTTGATTAGCCTTGGCGGCACCCTCAATAGCATTAGTCTTAACATGCACCCCTGAGAAATTAGTATGTGCTCCAAGATCTCCAATCTTACTGTGGTGGCGATATCTGGCTATTGGTAGTCTATATCTTTTCCAAGAGGTTGAAAACTATTACTTATAAGGATATCCACTATTTTAGAGATTTCGAGGGCAGAAGACCACAAAGCCTTCTCTTTCTTGCCAATGATCTAGCACTACTTACTTTGTGTAACCTTGCCCTTTAGGGTTTTATTCCCAAGGGTTGGATTCTTGTGTGTATCAAGGTCACATGTCCCTTAACTAGCTCTGCATAGTTGAATACATCTGTGTGACGTATGATTACCCTTACCATGGAAATCGTAGCTTGGACCCTGATTTGTCTAGCTAATCTTTTGCTTATCATTACCTGTAACTATAATATTCTCATACTCAACTGTGAAGGTTTCAGAACCCCAAGATTTTTGCATGAAAACCTCTTTCAAAAGATTTCCCTTCCTAATTGACCATCGCACATAGAAAAAAGCATACCCTTTCCCTAGAGGTAGTGAACCTATCAAAGGTGATAAGCTTTGCAAGAAAGCCTGACAAGGTTTGGAGAAAAGAATAAGACCAAAACTCCCACAGCAAGCCCAAAATGTGAATCCAAACAAGAACCTTGTTGAACAAATTTGGGTCCTTATTAGTGCCAAGGCACTAGTGAGTAAGAGCAAGTCCCCTAGCCCTAAAGAACTGGGGAGTGCCCTGCAGGATAGTATCTTAATCACTATTTGATTGGAATACAAAGAGAAGAAGATCATTGTAAAGCACCCTGACCTCAACCTCAACAACCTTAGAAATAGCAACACTGCAGTAATTGATTTGTTCAATCCATAGGTGAGCCTCCAAAGAGACAAATTTACCAACAAGTCTACAGTCAAACTCTCAATCCATCTACTACCAATGCATCAAAACCCTAATATTTAGGGTTTTGTCAATGACCTTGGCAACATTGTTACCACTAGTCCCCATTTCCATCAGGAGGAGCAAGAAGTACTTTGTTTAGGGGCAGTGAGTAGACTTTGAATCCTCAAAGGTTTCCCCCTCATTGACCTTAGGAGCAGTTGCCACATGAAGCTGAGCCAACCCATCTCTATCCTCTGGTATCTCACTCTTTAACCCTTCCTATTTGTTGCTCTGCAACTTAAGTCCTTCAAATTGCTACTTGTCGTAGTAGCCTTGGCCACCATGCAAACCCTTTTGTTGCCAACCTCTGGGAGCTTGCTCATGACACAAAGGACTTTGTCTCCCCCTAACAACCACGGCACTATCTACATCAAATTTGTTAGAAGAAACAATTTCATCACTCCCCCCACATAGGCCACTAACTCTGCCTAGTCCATCCACTCCATGCACGCTACCAGCACCACCTATTCAGTGTATGACCAGCACTCCACTTGCCTCTACACTATGCACTCCACCCACACCCTGCTACAATTGCTTTGCGTACTCCTCCCAAGCTCTGCACCCCACCTGCCTCTCCTGCTCTACTTGCTTTGTGCATGCCACAAACTTTGCTCATTACTCTCCTCCTTCAATACTATCATTCTTGATCTTTTTTT
>MNCI01001601.1:410308-434789 GCA_015680685.1 Gnetum montanum
TGCGGCCTGGGTGAGATGCTGTGAGCGATCGGGGGACCCTTCCCCCTCAGTGCGGCCACCGCTGGTGACCCCCCTGTTGTAGTCTCTTGTAACATATTTTTGCAATTTTCAGTAATAGAATCCCGAACACTTTCTCAAAAAAAAAAGAAAAAAAGAAAAGAAAAAAAAACAATCCAAAATTTCAGGGATTTTTGAAATCTCAGATCTCTCTAATCAACAACATTCTTGCCAGTGGTTGGAACCCTTGTGTCAATTTATAAAGTATAAAAGTTTGGTGGAACACCACTTGCTTAGTTGCGTAAATAAACAGATAAACTCCCCTACGATCACCTGTAAAGCTGGTCTCAGAGTGCTTATTATGGCTTCTATCAAGTGTACATATCTCTCTGGATTTTTGTTTACTTGTAACAGTGGGTATCATTGTAGTCCAGATAATTTTGGGGCAGAGATGATGTTTCTTAACTTTGATCGCATACTCTTTCAAGTCTGCTTATTGTGAAATTGTTTCACTTTCTGATTCACATTTAATTGGCACAAAAACATTTTTCTGAAGAAAAGTAAGGCACAAATATAGCAAAAACTTAAAAGTACAAATCTGAAAAGAGTTAAATGGTATGAATCTGTAGGTTACGAGCTTCTTAGCAAGCATCTGTATTCACGAGGACATGAATATAATCTTGACTTAAAGTTGCAAATCAAGGTTAGGAATGGGTTGATAACCTATAGATGATACTTTCAATTTTTTTTGTTGTTTTAATTAAATTGGATGACTATGTAATATACCCATGATCTTGATTCCTCATTGATCTCTAAGATCCCAAAAAAAAAAAAATTTCTGGTCGTTTTCTCAAATTCTTTGATCTTGTGGTTAGTCCCATGTATGATATTTCAAAATTACAGTTCAATTCCAGTTAATGCCTTCAATGATTTGATAGAGGTGCTTGGAGGACACCTCAATTTCCCACCAAGTTTTATTGAGAATAAAGCTGGTTAAAAAGCAAAGACAAAAACAAATAAAGAACCCTAATATGTTCAATCTTACAACTGTAGCTTTAGAAGAACTGCTCAGTTGTATGCATGTATTGACTGCAGAGATTCCATAAGAACTTGAAGCCTTGAGAATGAAATATTAGCAGGCTAGAAGAGGTTGATGAGTTGCATATTAAAGATGTCATTCAAATATCTCAGCTTCGAATACAATGAAAAACTCAAGAATAATGTTATAATAAATGGTCAACATTTAAGGTTTTAATTTAAAATTGTCTTGAAAGGTAGTTTCTAGGCACATGTTTACAGGACTGCTTAAGGTTTGAATTGGAATGGATCTAAAGAGACTAAATACATTTTATG
Organism: Gnetum montanum; assembly: GCA_015680685.1. Lineage (NCBI taxonomy): Eukaryota > Viridiplantae > Streptophyta > Gnetopsida > Gnetales > Gnetaceae > Gnetum > Gnetum montanum. The sequence continues at coordinate 411,659 of MNCI01001601.1, forward strand.
GTTATTGTGCTGTCCAATTTACTAACATAATATTATCAACTAAACTGAGCGTAAGATTGTACACAACAATCACTTCAATGAAATAATTAATGCTAGAGAAAATAACAGAAATTAAATCCAAAAATTTCTCCAACCTGAGGGGTCCTTGTTATGTTGACTTTAGAACCCAACCATGTTTTACACCATGATAAGGAGTGATATGGAACCTGAACCAAACGATGATTTCCAAATATTAAATTTATTTTTAAATTACGGTAGTACCTAATCATAAAAATAAGCATGAAGTATATTCAGAAGGTATCTACGTTTTGAAATGGGTTAACCGAAATGTTATACGCTTATTAGAAAACACATACAGTTTGGTCCCCACTAGTTGGCCCTGGATTACCCTCAACAGTATTCCCAGATCTGTCATGATATAAAAGTCAGTGTCATTTTCAAGCAAACAATCCAATAAACATAATTGCACCTATTTATCAAACAGAAAGAATACAGTAAATTTTTAACAGTAATTTAATAGATACTAATTATTTTAAAAGCATAAAGCCAAATCCTTATCCTATGATCCATGAACATGCTCATTAGGTTAGCAACTTGGATAAAGAACTGAATAATTAAATTACAATAATGCCACGCATTATGGTGTGGCCATCCATTTGAGGAATTTATTACCAAAAGAGCAAAAGAATCTTGACACTATGACAACCTGTAAATGCCACTGACCTGGACTGCAAGGTTCCTCCTTCTTCATAGATGATGTCAGTAATTATCCAATTGTCAGGATAAGGTTTCCCACTTGGTGCAAAGTGATAGCCTACCTATCCACCAGTACTTAGTGAATGTTTTTAGCACAATGAAAAGGTTTCCTCAAGCTTATTAATGATTAACCCCAAAAACAATATAGTACATGCAGTTTCATACTTTTAAAGCTTTAATTAAAACAAAGAAATTAAGTATAAGAACCTCAGAGGTGTCATTAAATATAAAATACTATATACTGAGTTTACAAATGGTCTGAACAGTTCTCAATTCCAATTCAGCAGACTAATGAACACGTGATATTTATCAAAAGAGAGGAATTTGAGCATAAAATGAATCTTATCAATGAATCAAACGTAAGTCATGCCCATGATTAGATACACAGAATTGAGGTAATAAATAACATAATAGGAGATGAAACAAAATGCAACATACTGGTTTCGCATGTTCTCATATTTGTAATGTAAATGCCATGGGTTAAACTGTATTCTAATTAAATTTAACATCTCTCTATTCCTAGGAAATTAATTTGGAAAATGGTAGTTGGTTAGCTCAAAGATGACCATATGACCCATGCATGTAGCCAGCGGTTTTCTCCTACTGAATAAGTTAGTTGTAAAAGGCATCATAATAATGGCTTCTCAATTGTATATTGAACTTAAATCTTGCTGGTTGACCAGTAACAACTACTAGTTAAGCTACAATCTCTTACATTCTCAACTCTAACGATAAGGTCTAGACTGACACAAACAAATAATGTTCGCTCAATTTATCATAATAAGAGGCTGATCATAAGGCCTATATTATCTCCTATCTTTATCGACATTAACAAATTACTGATGAAAAGTGCCTTACTACTCTTCGTAATTGTAACAGTTGATGCATCAAGTACATAAAGCCAAATGTCCTCAAATACTATAATACTTTTAAGGAGATGCAGAGCCAAAGATGGAGGCTATTTTTTCCATTTGCTGAATAAGCTTGAAGTTAGAAAACAACTGTGTGGCTCACTTGTTTTAAGTTTGTTTTGTATGCAGCCAAAAGGATGGAGTTTGGTATAATCCTATCCTTTTACTTTCTTTTCAAAACTGAAGTTTTATTGTCTGAATATACAAAGGATCTAATGGATAGACATTACAATCAACCCATGAAAGTTGATTATTCATAAAGGCTTCATACAATGGCTAATAAAATAAAATTATAGGACTCATACAACTTTGTTTATGGCTTCATGTAATGTAGGGTTGCATTCCTATATTGAAGACCATCCAACAAACTATTCATATCACAATCTAAACGTAAATTGATGTTTCTTTGGGTTCTATACTAAATAAGCAAGGATTGGCTCACCATCGTTTTTAGACTTTACCTTGGTATACCTCTAAATAGGTGAGAAGGGATCATTGATTAGTTGGATTTAACATTAACAAATTGTCTCTACTTCTTTAAAAACCTTCGAGTGTTTTATAATTCAACCTCCTTGAGTCCAGTCACTTTTAATATTAAGTCTAAGTATGTTTTTGTATAAGGTTAGATAGTGATGCTAATTTCCATTTGCAAGCAATATGCATGAAAAATAAATAGTGCAATCCATCCACTTTAAAGTATAGGATGAATATATTATTAAGAATTATTTAATGTGTTCCTAATGCTATATGCTTCAAACAAGATACCAACAAATGTATCATATTACCTAATTATTAATTGTGAAATGAAATGAAATATCTTACAACACAAAGAGCTTCTAATAATAATTCAAGTGGGTTTATTTTATGAAAAGCAAGCATACATAACCAAATATATAATCTTTCTTTTATGACCTGAATTGAAGAACATAAATGCTTGATAATAAAATGGGTTAGTATATTGAGCTTAAAAAAATAATTTACTTGCATAAAATAAAAATCTACACCATAGAGCTTTGGGCAGAGATGAGCATGAACGAGAGTGAGAGTGAGGGCGAGTCTGGTGCATAGGGAGGCCTCCGTGCACGGAGCAAGGATGGGGTAGGCTTAGGTGGGCTAGGTAGCATAGGCGAGAACCTGGGTGTCTAGGACATGACAGGTGGTGAACAGGAGTTGACGAAGACTATTGTGCTGAGCATTCGGGTCAAGGTCGGGGGTCTTGGAGGAGCCCACTCTGTTTGGGGCATTTGAGGCAAGAGGTATTGAGGGCTATGTTTGGGAGGAGGGCCCTATGAGATTGAAGATTGCAGTCGTTCCCAATGAGGGGATTCGGACCTTGGAGTGTAGTATCATTGGGAAGTTCGTCTTAGTCGACGCAAGCCCTAAGCTGGAGGTGATCCAGAAATGGGGGCAACATAGTGGCCCTTTTGTCTGATGGTGATGCATAGCCTCCCCAGGAACCTATTATTGTTCATTTTCCAAAAGGCCACTGAAAGGGATAGGGTTCTTCTAGAAGGGCTCTAGTTTATTGGGGCCTAGGGGTTGGACTTAACCCAATGGTGTCTTAGGGTGCATCAGACCACGATCCGTTCTCTCAAGCTCTGGTATAGATATGAGTGTCTAGGATTCCTTGGGAGATGTGGACTCCTACCTTCCTATGGGCATTTGCAAGGTTCTTTGGGGAGTTTATTTCATTCGATAAGCCCACGACGTCTCTAGAGAGGATGGGCTACATTGTGCCAAAAGATCTGGTTCAGGAAGTTGTCCTTGACCTTCCAACAGGGGAGGAGAAAGTTCATGTGGAGTATGAGAACATGGTGATTGATACTTAGTGGTGCAACGACCTCCATATGCACCTTGTGAAGTGTGCAGAAAGGGTGGTCATGTGACAGCGGACTGTCGGGCAACATCTGATGCTAGGGGCCAGAGGTTGTACACTTGGGGAAAGTTTGATGAGGGAATGCATGAGCCCCATGGGGCACATCTTTTCCTATAGTTTCTTGAGATTCATGGGCTAGTGGATATGGACATTAGGGGTTGCTAGTTCACATGGTGTAATCAAAGGAAAGGTAGGGATAGCGTGATGACAAAGATTGATAGGGTCTAGGTGGGGTCGAGCTTGCTCTTGGATTGAGGGTGGTTGTTCTAGGTAAGGAGCATGTGCTTTGACCACAAGTCCTTGTTATGCTAGGTTGGTCCCCTAGAGTTTTTTTTTTTTTTTTTGGGTTTTGGGGGGGGGGGGGGGGGGGGAGGGAGGGAGCAGAGGCCGGCAACCCATTTCAGATTCAAACACTGCTGGTTGACTAAGCTGTGGTTGAAGTCGTTAGTGGAAGAGATTTGGAAAGAATGCCCTGAGATTTTCTTAAGCAAGGTCTAACCCTACTCAAACAAAGCATTAGAGAGCTGAAGTTCAAAGATAACTACTCTTTTCAGTCCTATCATGGGAAGCTCCTAAGATGATTAGTAGCGATACAGGCACTGCAAGAACAGAGTTGTGACTGGAGGATAATGAGGGGAGGTGCTTGCAGCGCTCCAGAATCTGGACAAGGAAGAGGAAATCTATTGGAGGCAGAGGGGTAGGGTGTGTTGGCTTCGAGAGGGGGATCAGAATGCTCGTTTCTTTTTTGTTGCTGCCTGTTCTGCACGAATCTCCAAATAGATTAATTACATCACAATGGTTGGTAACAAGGTGGAGGAGAAACAAGAGATTGCCTAGGCAATGTTGAATTATTGGTCAGAAATTTGGCAACGAAAGACAATGGTGCCTCTCACTATTGATATCGGCCGGATTTTGAACAAGGAGGATAATTAGTAGTTGTTGGCTTCCTTTAGCAAGGCAGAGCTTGAGGCAGCCCTTACTTCCATGAAAGAGAAGGGGGGGTTTGGAGAGGGAGGGCATTGGATACTAATGGGTGGCCGATGGAATTTTTTAGGGCCTTCATCGATGTTCTAGGGGATAATTTGCTAGATGCTTTTAATGTGATGTTGTTTTGGGGGCAGGTTTGATGGGAAATCAATTGTTCTCATTGATTCTTATCCTAAGAATGGATAACCCATTGATTCCTGCTCATTTCTGGCCAATAGGGGTGTGTAACACCCTGCTTCACCTATTCACAAAGATGTTGGTTGCCCGAATGAGGCCCTTGATGCCATGGCTGATGGGGGAGCAACAGGCTGGTTTTGTCAAGGGAAGGTACATCCAAGTTCAAATTATTTTGGTGTAGGAGGTGATGCACTTGCTCCTGGTGACTAGGTACCTAGGTATGTGCCTCAAGCTTGATATTATGAAGGCTTATAAAAGTTTCTTAGAGTGCTCTCCAAGAAATCATGTTGAGAAAAGGGTTCCACCCTCACTTTGTAGACCTTTGTCTATATATGCAGGCATCTGGAGCTTTCTCTTTGGACATGGAGGGGAGGCTTTGGGGGTTTGCCTCCACGGGAAGGGGATTATGTCAAGGGGACCCTCTCTTGCTATATCTTTTTATTATGGTGATGGATGCAATGTGTGCATATTGCACTATGGAGGGGGTTAGAGGTTTAGATATTGAGGGTGTGCATTGCCTAGTGGAACATTATGTTGATGACACCATTTTGTTTTCTTGGGCAGCAATGTCCTGTGGAAGATGATGTGTAGACATTCCACATTTTTAGGAGTTTGATCTCATCCTTCTATCTTTTCTGAATAAGATGAGATCCTAGTTGTCCATGCTTATCCATATTCATGTTTATCTATACCCATGATTGTCTCATCCTTGAATGTTGTTGGAAGAATCCAACTTTATATATTTGTAGCAGCACATTTTCAATATATACAGATTGAAGATTAGCAGATTAAAAAAANCCTACTTCGATGAATACGAGATAGGGTTGGGCATTGAACGGCCCAATTTCTGTCTTAGGCAAGGAGGGTGCTCTTGGCTAAGTCGATGTTGTTCGCCATTGCTCAATACACAGCTTCAGTGGTCTTTCCTCTAGCAAATATCATACAAAATGTTGATTGGCTTATTTGGAACTTTACCTAGTTAGGGGGTAAAGGGGGTAGCCAGATGCATTTGGTAGGGTGGGATATGGTTGCCCAACCGAAGAATGCTGGGGGGCTTCGTATACTTCAGTTTTGGGATGTTATCGGTATATCAGGGGCTTCTCAATCCTTTGGTTCAACAGGATTCTTCCCAAGCTCAATGAATTACACTCATGCATCGTAAGTACTAGCCCTGGGAGGCTTCTAGGCAAGTTTCACACATTTGGTAGGCATTGTGCTTGCACATGCGGGAGGTGATGTTGGCTGGCCTCTTAAACACGCAACCAAATCAGCGAATTCGCAATAAATATGTAGAGATTGGGGGTGGTGGCAACTATAGAAGGGGTAGCTCCCCAAACAAATTAAAACATTTGTTTGGCTAATGAATCATTTGGCGTTACCTATGCAGCAAAAGTTATGGCGATGGGGGGTTAATGTGTGTCCCACATGTCCACAATGCATGGCAAAGGTGGAAACTGTAGCGCATTTTGTTCAGGAATGCCCTTTTTCATAGCGGGTGTGCCGAGCGGCAAATTTACACACAATGACTCGATTTGATGGTAACTCTCGGGCATTGGCGATTTTGTGGGCTCTCTGGTAGGTGTGAAATTACCTCGTTTTCAAGGGGTGTTGCTGCCACCACTAACGTAGGTTGTTGTTGTTGGGGTCAGATTGTGGAGGGAGGCACATTTGGTGATGAAGCTAATGCCCACATTTGATCCATCTTGCAAGGAGTACTACGATAACCCAATGCTATGATGATTGGTGATGCGGGTTGGGTGGGCAGATGTGTTGGCCCTGCTGTGGGGAGACCCCAATCTTGAGGCTAGGACTTTTTACACAAATTGGCTAGGAGATTATACATGTTTCCGAGGGTGTGCATTGAGCTCTCAGAGGAGGCCATTGCATGCTACTTGCAAGTGCTGGCGGTGGGGGAGGAGGTTTCACTGCAATGGCAGGGCTTGCAAGATGCTTAGGAATTCTTTTCAGGGCCTATCCCCAAAACCAGGAGCAGCCAAGTGCCAAAGTCAACACTGGAACCACTTTGGCAAGATGTGGCAGTTTTGGTGGACCATTTCTTCGTGCACTCTGGCAATGCCTAGAAGTTGATGGGGATGCATTTTACCCTCATGTGTTGCCTTTGTAGGGGATGCTCCGTAAATTTTCCTTGTTTTTTCCTTACCATTCTGCACCAGCAAAGGCGGGGTACCCATTTGGGTCTTATATTGGCTCTCTAGAGGTTGGTGGGAAGGAAGATTAGTGTGCTGCTGTAGGGGTCTCCTGTCCAAGTTGTTTATGGCTGAAGGAGGTCACATGACATTCCTCCCACCATGGTGGACCTCACATTGGGGTCGGAGGAGTCCAATGAGCTGGAGGGGTTGAGGGGTTTGTAGCCTAAGTGGGTTTTGGAGGGTGACTTGTGGGGCAAGCCCTTGCACTCCCTAGAACAAAGGGGGGATAGCTTGGCTACGACACGTTTGAAGGAGGACTTGGGGGGTGAGGGATGGATTCCTCCCCTGGTAGAGGCACTGATAAAGGTGGTGGCGTAGGTTCAAGAGGAGGAACGAGCGCTTTGGGAGGCCAAATGGCATCGTAGGGAAGAGGAGTTCCAATGGCAACTAGAACTATTGGAGAAACGATAGGCTGAGGCTACTGAGGAGAAGATCTATTGGGATTTGGCAGAGGTGGCAACTTTGCAGGCAAACCTTAGGCAGTGTATCAAGGAGGAGTTGCTTGAAGAGGTGCGCATCCAAGAGGCATAGGAGGCATAGGAGAGGGGAGCGTAGGAACATTGGGCATAGGAAGAGTGGGAAGTGGCACAGATCCAGCAACAACTAGATCGGGTGCATGAAAACAATGTGAGGTCTTGGTTGCATGAGGGGCATTGCCCTTGTGTCATAATGAACATGGGGCACAATGCACCCTGGGGGAGCACTGAGGAGACACATTAGGAGGGGAAATGAACTACATCCAGACGGTAAAGGGGATGCAGTAGAATGTGCGAGGAAAGCAAAGGCATTCAAGGATTTTAGCAAGCCGTGACGTTCATCGACACTGAACGACATAGGGTTGTTTTAAATGTCATCCATGGCCAAGAGCAGAACATTTGCTGCTGCACGTGGCTACCTTATCATTTATAGAAGGCTTGGGGTTTTGGGATTTGCTAGTTTTTGGCTTTTGTCTTTGTCTTTGGTTTGAATTTGACATGGTTGGCATGGTTTGGAGGGCTTGGGGGATGATGGGCCAACTCAATTTTGTATTGGGGGGGACAACAGGGGGAAAACAAAAATGGAACCCCTCTGTATTTTGATGTATTTGACATAGTGGGAACCAATTGGGGGTAGAGGGGAGAAGCCTCCCCTCATTCTTGGGAATGTATAAACTTCTTGTAAATTTGCTTTCTGATTAATATAACCCAAATTTTTTCCAAAAGAAAAAGCTACACCACAGTAGAACTTGTAATGTGTAACATCCCTTTGTAGAACCATTGTATAGCTGTTATCTTGTTATGCATATGTGGAGAGGAGTCCAGGGTTTGGGTTTCGCTAGTTAGTGGTTTTGTTTTGAGCATATAATACTTCAAATTGTTATAATGATATAGCATATATGATCTCAATGTTCCATTAATATTATTATTAAGCCATGATTACATTGGGATGTGTTAGGTAGGTGTTGTGACTAACAAGGGTGGAGGACTAGGGAAATAGAGAGCAACAACTTGGTAGGGTTTATGATTTACATACACCATATTTCTAGCATGTGTGAGTGTTATGATTATACTTTGTGATGCCTGGGGAGTTACTTGGCCTTTGGTTGGATTGTACTCATGGTCTGTTTATTTTGGGTTTGATTGGTTTATGGATAGAAGTCTTATGTATGAGTTGTGGGTAGCGGACCCTTGGGAAAATTAGTTGGACAAAATATTTTGGAAATTGACTTATAAAAATAACCGCAATGAAATAAAGCAGTTTATATTTTATATGTATTACATATTCTCCATCATCATGATTATCATCCTAGCCCTATCCCATCAAAATGGGGTCAACTAATATATATTACATATGATATTTACAAATAAGGTAGAATCTTGTTTCTTCCATGCTCGTGTTGATAAGGATCCACCACCAGAAAACTTGACACTCTTTCTTTCATTGCTATGGAAGCATTTCCTTATGATTTATGGAACTCCCAGGATCATTTAACAGCTAGTTTAAAGTCAGATGTTGTTCTTGGAGCGTAGGATTGGGTATTGGAAAGACTGGAACTGAGTCTTGTTGGTGTTGTTGTCTGGTTTCCTTTACCTTTTCTGTATATCTCTTGTACTAGGATGTGTGTGGGGTTATGTACAAGGGCAATGGAAAGTGTAGTATACCAGATAGTTTCAATATCAGTTTGTTGGCTTGTCAAGTCTATGTAATGCACATAATGGATGCTATGTTCTTGTATTAGTCTGGTTTCGTTGTGGATGTTAGTTTGTTGGCTTGCCGAGTTTATGCAATGCATGTCATGGGTGCTGTGTTTCCGTAGTAGTCTAGTAATGTTGTTTGAATAATGTGGTTGATACTGGTGTTTCCTAAGTCTGGTTCACGTGCCTTGTTTGTGTGTATAGCATGTTTTGGGTGTTCCCAAATGAAGGGAAAAATTCATAGGATGTCAAGTTCGTGGTTATGGGTGAGTTTGGAAGTTTTTTGTTGCACCTGATGGAAATGTTTTGGTAGGCCAGACATTTCAGCCTTAGAGTTGAGCTCAATAGGGTACTTTCCTGACATCTCTAGAAGTAACATATTTGTACACCAAAGGCTCCAATTTTCCTCCAAGTTGTCCTGAAAGCCCAAAAGCCTTGGAATTTGTACTTTAAGTTAAGAATATAATGTTTAATCACACTGGACCTGTCCATTAAAAATAAGCAGTCAGTCTTGGAGATTATAAATGACAAATTTGTGGGTTTCCAAGGTGAATCTATGACAGTTGGAATGCTTGGGGTGAGTAAATGGGTTCATTTTATGGTTGGATATGATGATGTCTCGTATAGTATGGTTTTGGATTATAGACCTCAGATTTATATTAATATGAGGGATGGGGCAGACCTTGATCTACATCTACAGAAAATGTAAGTTTGGGTATGTAAAATTGTGGAATATAAAATGTGGGATGATGAATCTAGAACGCCCACCAGTTAGGTGTATGTTTGCTTGTGGTATGCTCAAACCACGACAAAGGGTCTTGAAGCATTGGTTGCAATGATCACTATTGTGTTATATATGTGTATTGTAATGTATAGGTGCAGGGTGCTGTTTGAATGCATGTGCTATCAAGGCATAAGCTAGCATGGAATTGAGTTCTGGTGTCAATCGACTTTCCAACTACACATGTAGCACTGGTTGCTTGTGGTCGGACAACAGGTAAGGATAGCATGAGTTGTGTGAACCGATTGGTGATGGGGTACCTTGGAGGTAGTTATGGATTGACCTACATTATGATGCATCAGTGAAACTCCTGTCTCAGGCCTCATCTTGAAAGTCGGAAGTGTAGGTGTGTTCATCCCTACGACTAGTACATGGCATAGGTGTGCTCTTCCCTATGACCAACCCTCCAAAAGGCTAGCAATTGTGGGCCACAGGTTGATAGACCCTAGCATTAGCTAGATTAATAAAAGATTAATAAAGGCTAGCATGGAATTGAGTTTTGGTGTTATTTGACTTTGCAACAACACATGTAGCACTAGTTGCTTGTGGTTGGCCAATGAGTGGGGCTAGCATGAGGTGTGTGGACTGATTGGTAATAAAGTACCCTAGAGGTAGGTATGGACTGACTTCCATTATGATGCATTAGCAAGACTCCCATATGAGGCCTTATCTAGAAGTGAGAGAGTGTAGGTGAGTTCATCGCTACAGCTAGTATGTGGCACGGGTATGCTCTTACCTAAGACCAACCCTCCAAAAGGTTAGCAATTGTGGGCCATAGGTTGATGGACCCAAGTACCGGTTGTATAAATAAAAGATTAATAAAAGACTTGCATGCTTTTGATTATGAGTACTCATGATAACCAATACGCATTCTACACTAAGCATGAACACGCTAGCTGCCACATGGGATGTGTGTGCATGTTATGATGTTCAAGTCTATTTTTGGTAGTGTGTATGTGTGCGTTTGTGTATGTATGGTTGTGTTGGTATGGATGTGCATTGCAATGATTGCTAATTGTCCTAAGTCAATATTTGATTGGGGGTTAGTTGTCAATTGTTTATGTAGGAGGGGGAGGTGATGACTATATGTGTTGTGATGTTGTGTGTTTATGCCTAACTGACCTTTGATGTAGGATGCCCTATTTCCCCATTCCTCTCCTCTAGTTCAATACCTGTCAACCATTCCGTAGGGGAAGAGTAAAAGCTATCTGCTTATTTTATACTGACTATGTTTTATCAAGTAACAGAGCCAGAGGTGTCAGGAAGCTTCAGGGCTGATGGAGAGGATGGTGCTTAAACTCTTATGTACGTATATTTTTGTACTTGTTACCCATGAAATGGATGTGGATGTGGAGGCTTTGGCTTTGATGTATTCAGCAGTTCAATGAAATGATGACACTTGTTAGCATGATGTATGAGGTAAGTGACATTATGTTGATTTATGTTTGTACCCATTCGTTTGTAATAGATTGAATAGTGAAGCCATGTGATGATTACTTGCTGGTTGGGTGTAGCAAGCATGATCTAACATTTATTTTCTTTTAATCCATGCTTCTTCCTTCTGCTGTATTGTGATCAATTCTGCATACTGTTATACATCTTGCTCCGATCATTAGCAGATTCTAGGCATAACACCATCAAAGTCCAGGGGTGCCAAGAGGGGTGTTACATAATGCCTATATTTAGTATTAAAAGAACTTATTCTAAAGGAACTACTACGATTGTATGAAGTGCAACATGAAAAACTGAGAGTTGTCATGGTCACATGTTTTAAATATAGGCCTAATTATTCATTAGAAGACTAATGTTGTATAAGGGGAAATGAATGATTATTTGGCCTTTTCTTTTTCTTTGAACTATAGTTTGTACATGGAAAGGACTACAACAAAAATGCAAAGTAACATGCATCTTCCAACCAAGCTTAACCACCACACGTTAGAAATAGTGTGAATGTGTGGACTCCAACTCCTCCATGACTTTCTTCCATGCATGTTGAAGAGAGTAGAGTTAATGGCAGTCTTTAATTCTATGTTGAGTCTTTGCTTTCATGTATTAGGAGCTATAAGTGTTGTTTGTTTTGTGAAAAGGGTCTTAGAAGGCTAGCTTGAGAGCAAAAGTTCAAAAAGAAAAGACAGAACCAAAAGCCTTTATGAGAGGCCCATGCTAAAAGAGGTAAGATCCTCCACTAAAAAGTAAAAATACGGGGGTACCCCTTTCTTTGTAAGATGCCAAGCTTGAAGATGGAAAGTCATTTGAGTGAGAATTAAGAGGTTTTGTCATGTTTATGTGTATTTGTGCATGTGGCACATATTTAAAGAATTGGAGAAGTGTTTGATGTTTTCCTTGTAACTCAAGCCTCCCATAACATATTTAAAGGCTAGATATGATGTTTTGAGTCTTGCATATGAGGTCAAAGTTGTCAAATTTGCTCAGTTATCTTCCGAAATTCATGATTCTGCCATTGTGTATTTTCCTACAAAACCACGACCTCACCATGACTTGTGGTAAGACCCTTTTCTGAATTTGTAAAGATCATGACTTATAGTCCACTCATGGTCTGTTTTTCGATGTCATCATGACCTGCAGTGCACTGTTTAAAGTACAAGGAGTATAAGGAGGGTCAAAACGACCACCATGACCTGACCACAACCTATGGTCAACTCGTAGTTTGCTTAGTAATCATTTTTTCTTTATTTCTATAGGACCACAACCCATGGTAGGATACCATGAGCTAGCAATGAACTGACCATGACTCAAGGCTAGAGATCACAACCCAGCCTCCAGTTGTGGTCACCAAAATTGTCAAATTGGAAGCTGAAATTTCAGAAACAAGTAGATGACAGGAACCTTATTCAGCTATGCAACCCTAACACCAATGATTAAAAAGTTCGTAGAATAATTCTTTCTTCTTCACGAAAAGATTGAAAAATTTTAAAAGTTTGCAAACATTCAAGAAAAAGTTGGCAGAAAAAGTTTGCATGTTTAAAAATGCAATATTTTGGAGGTTTCATATTGCACATCATATAAATATGCATAATAAACAAAGTCACTGTGCGGTTTTTCGGGATAACGCGACGCTTTGGCGGCTTGTGACCCAGTGCGGCTGGTCTGAGCCGTTGCAGAGGCTGGTGGGGGACCCTGACCTGGCGGATGACGCATTCTTTTCCAATTGGGTCAACGACCGCACGCTCTTTCGAGGCCGTGAAATCTGGGTCACCGAATCCTCGATTGCCAGCTGTCTGGGGACCCCGATCGCTGGAGAGGTCCTCTTACCCTCTACCCGGGGTTTAGAGGACGCGGAGTTGTTTTTTCCTGGGCCCTCCCCTCGGACTCAGAGTCGCCAGGTTCCCAGGTCCGCTTTACCGCGCATTTGGGCCNAATCTAAAGATAGAAACTAAAATGACCTTCCCTATGAAAGTAGGGAAAGTCTATGATACATATGGGGATTACTTAGTTGATAAATTTATTCAACAATATTCAGAAAGTGAAAATGTTGAATGACTAGAGGAGAAGAACTATTGTAACCATCTATAAGAATAAGGAAGAAATACAGAAATACAAAACTGTGGGAACTGTAGAGGCATCAAGCTTATGAGTTACACCACAAAGTTATGGAAAAGGGTTATAGAACAATGCTTAAAGCAAGAAAAGACTGTTTCCGAGCATCAATTTGGTTTTATGCCTAGAAGATCAACTATGGAAGCTATCTTCTTGCTACAATAGTTGATAGAGAAATTTAGGTGTAAGAAGAGGAATCTACATATGATTTTCACTGATTTAGAGAAAGTTTATGAAAAAGGTTCCTTGAAATATTATTTGATGCATATTAAAGAGGAAGGATATCCCTTTTAGATACATAAAGGCTATTCAACACATATATAATGGAGTAACAGCTTGAGTTCACACTATTTGTGGAGAGATTTTAGACTTTCTTGTGAAGGTAAGGTTACACCAAAGATTTTCTCATAGCCCTTATTTGTTTTCCATTATTATAGATGAGCTAACAAAAGCTATTCAAGATAATATCCCTTGGTGTATGCTCTTTGTTGATGATATTTTGTTCAGGGATAAATCTAAGGAAATCCTAGCTACAGAAATGGAGACTTAGAGAAAAACCCTAGAATCAATGGGGTAGAGAACTATTCGAAGTGAAGCATAATACATGGAGTACAGTTTTTGTGGGAAGGCAAGTAATGAAGATACAAAGATAGGATCCAAAAGTAAGAAGTTACTCAATGTAAGCAATTTAGATATTTGGGATCTCTTATTCAAACGGATGGAGAGATTAACAACAAGGTGACAATAAAATTAAAGTAGGATAGAAGAAATGGTAGGAAGCTAGAAGTGTGCTTTCTGATAGAAGAATCCCTGCTAGGTTGAAGGGTAAGTTCTACAAAATTGCTATTACACCTATCATCCTTTATAGTGTGGAATGTTGGCCTATCAAAACGCATCAAGCTCAATGCATGTATGTAGCAAAGATGTGTATTCTTAGGTGGACATTGGATATGACTAGGAAAAATTGAATCAACTCTCTTATTAAGATAAGTTTGGGAATAGCAACCATAGATGAGAAGATTAAAGAAATCTGACTTAGATGGTTTTGTAAAGTACTAAAAAGACTAGAGAATGCTCCTGTTAGAAGAGATTGCTTTACTAAAGTAAACAAGCTTATGTAAAAGGTTGGCTTTTCTTGTTGCTATCCATTTTCTTTCAGAGTTGAACCAAGCAGAACATAATCTTCATAAGCCTGGACAGAAAATTGGTTGCATTTGAACTTGAGATTCAATAGCTGTACAAAACTGCTTCTAGTCAAAATGATGTTGCTAAATTTAAGCCATTCATTAAATGGTATTTTTGTTACATGTTTTTGAGCTCAAATGTAGCGCAGTGCTGTCCAAAATTGTCCAGTATATTGAAACTTAGACCTTTTAAGTATGTAATGTAACCAATCGCCATAATTCACCATGCATCCTTAATAATTGGGGTGTCAAGATTCAGTTGATTAGGAGACAGAAATCTATGTAATACTGCATAACAAAAACCCAATATTACAGATACAAATGCTAGCAGCGTTGAGGCATAACATAAAATCTATTAATACAGTGTCGAATTTTATTCAAACTAAAAAATGGGAAATTTATCAATAACAAAAAATTGGAATGTAACTGGAGTTATACCTCTGTTTTAAGATTAGTTCCATAAATACAAATAATGTTCTTTATAGGAGGGCGATGCCATGGAGTAAGTGGATTCACCACAGGATCATTGTGATAGAACCTGATTAATGGAGGGAGAAACAACAAACTGTAAGACATTTAAAGTCAGAAGCATTGCCTTTCAATAATGTCTTTATGTGCAGATTATCTAAAGGTTCATTATACTCAATTATCATAATTTTGTGTTAGATATTTGAGATCATTGCATGAATGTTATTCAGTGATGGATTATTTGATAAGAAGGAAATTTGTTATTCAGTAATGAACAAAATGAGACTTACAAAAACTTTAAGATAACTCACAAGAAAAAAAAAATAGAAAAAGATCAATCACTGAAACTGAAACTGGTTTTCTTACTGATCTCTTGAACAGGTTTAGTTTTAGCCATTATCATCTGTACAATGTCTGCATACCTTGGCATAACATATTAGGACAAACATATGTGACTAGTAGGATGCAAGTTGCAAGCCTCAACCAATGAGTTATGCTAATGAATGTATAGCACAACTGATAAGCCTGTTGCTTTACATATAACAAATTCCAAGTTTGAGTTATGCTTGCTTGTGGCACTGTCATATTCTATTTAAGTTTTACCAAATTATCATGTTGATTGTACAGCCTAGGGTATATATAATCGAAGTTTTAGCTCTAAATATCTCTTCCCCTTTGAACTAGCAAATTACACATCATTAAAGGATCATCACCCGAAACAATGTCCATCCAGCCAAGCAGAGTCCTATGAGGGTGGTTGGGTAAGCAAAAGCCTAACCTCCTTGAGTGGCTATGCCCAAGCTCAAACCCGTGTCTTTGACTTGAGAAACAAACCTCTGACCATCACTCCACATGACAATTCCTAGCAAATTACACCTCATTGATACTACAAAATTGTTAAACAAACTTATTAACAAAATAAATTTGAAGTATAACCAAAATTGTCTTGGGATCTTAGAGATCAGCCAATAGACATAATTAAAGGACCATTAAACTATCAAAAAACAGTGCTCTATGGTGATAATAAATATAATGAAATAATCTTTTAAAGGGGCCAATCCATTCCTAATTTTGTGCATAGAAATTATGATCTCATAAGATTCAAAGACCTGGGTAGTCAACTTCAATATTATATTTCACATTCTCTTTCCAAATGTTTACCACTAATGACCACTCTATCTAAATTGTTTTCATTCCAAAGTGCTCCAAATTTTATTAATACTATATTGCACCAATCCAAGTGTATACTGTTGCAAGATCTTCTAGAGATTTGGGCTAAAAAGGTTGCTTTGTAGCTGTTCAATTTTTCTTCTTAGTAAGAGTAATTTTAGGGCAGTGTATAAAGAAATTATTGTCATCCTAATAAGCATTCTTTAATCATCATGGGTGCTGACTTTCCTAGAAGACCCATATTAAAATAATATCAACATTTCTAAGTTTAGTTTGAATACTATCAAGTACTTTGATTAACAACCCTTCCTTCAATGTCTCTAAAGATAAAAATTTGATATCTAAAATAATTCAATGGCAATTCTATTACTTTCTCATTGCTCACAATTATTTCTCCCACTTCATTAATCACTCTAGTAATATTATTATGAATACAATGCTTATACGCTACTATATGAAAAATTTACAATTAGCAACATCATTATCATAATCCTAACCTTGTCCCAACAATATGAGATCAGTTACATCATTGTCACTGTAATTAATAAGCCAATGATCTGGAGCAATTCTTGTGAAGTTTCCACCTTGAATTTCACTTTGCCATCAATCAACAAAATCATCACAGCCGCAAACCAAGTTTTTCTAAAAAAATGCCATCATTAAACAAAAAAATCCGTCTAGTTTAAAACATCACATACCATCAGAACATGCCTACATGAATGTCTAATGCAATGTGAAATTATATCTCTATGATGCATAATAGAGTTGGCCTTGCAAAATACATTCTTTTGTATGAAGTATTTCACTAATGAGAATCCAAAGTTAATAATAAATGAAAATACAAAATTAATAAAAGATGAAAATCTTATACTGTGAGTTGTTTCCTATTAGTAAAACCCAAACATGTTATATCAGTCCACAAACCAACTGAATCCATGAAATAAAAATTTGTTATAAATGCAGCATATGCGAACCCTAATTCATTCATCAACTTGAGATGCAAATTTCTGGCAAAACTAGGACTCCTTTTGCACACAACTAAGAAAGCAAATTTCTACAAATTCTTGGACAGAAGACGTAAGATCGGTTACAATGGCTGGCACAACCTCCTCATGCACCACAGATGAACAGAAAATTAAGAAGGATTTGAGTGACAAAAAGAGGCGAATCAATTTTCAAATTATTATTGGTGGGAAAGAAGGGTTTGAGGTTCTGCCCATCAAATTTGCAGATAAAACAGGTACGAAATTTAGCACAGTTATTATGTATCACAATCCATATGCACTTACAATGTCTACAAGAACTAGGAGGCATCTTAGGCAACTAGGACTTTAAGGATATATTGGCTCTGATGTGCCAAATGTTCCAATGAAGACATGAGAATGATTTTACAAACGTATAATGGAGAAAAAGTCCCAATTAACTTTCATGACAAGATTTTTTTTCCTTTGTACTTGCGGAGGAAATGGTCAAACATGTATTTCATGACCATAGTGTTTGCTTCCCTGTTATTGATCCCTATGATGAAACAAGCACGATTTTGTGAGTGCCTTTGCCAATGATGAGGTGTTTGCAAAAGCTCAGAATAATTGCAGGATCAACATGGATAATTTGAAGGATCTGTACAAAAGTATGGGTATTATATATTCTGCTCTCTTGGACTGTTCTGATCACAAAAACTACACCTCGTGGCTTGCATTGAAGATGTTATTCCTCATGAATATGTCGAGTTTAGAATGCAGCTAGGAAAGAACTGTCATTTGCAACTTCCATAGGAGTGTTACAAAGCCTTACGGTGGAACAAAGAAGAGATTTTGTTTCAACAATCTTCTTGCAGAAATCATGAAGTTTCTATGTGCTGTTGGCGTCCTTCATGAATCACGGTCCTGTCCTCCAATTGACGTACTTATAAGTAGTGCCAAAGTTATTAATTCGGACACTCTGGAGGAAATAACGATTGCATCTGTATCCATGAGGAAGGAGAGAGTACTAATACACAGACTTTTGTGGTTTAGGAAGAGAACCTATGAAGAATTCTATGAGGCTGCCACCAAAATAAAAAGGGTGAAATTTCAAGATGAGCTTTATTGACTTCATGAAATATTCAGGGCAAGAAATCAGCCAAGACAAACAAGTCAGCCACTGCCTATGACAAGTAGCCCTTATCTTCCCTCCAAATTATAATGAGAAAAGTCCTTGCTTAAGAATTCCGTGACATATATATGAAAGATAGTTCTGTCTTTGATAAAGATACATTGTTGTTTGATACGGAAAAAACAAAGTCATAAGTTTATACTTTGTTGTAATGTCTTTTTGGTCCATGCTTATAAAATGTTAGCAGTACAGAACTATCTATTCAAAATTAGGATCTCATATGCCAAACAAATTCATATTTGGCTTAAATTGTTTAAGGATTGGTATAGCCATTTGTGAAGGTGTCAAATACTTGCTGAGTAGGGGGAGAAATTTTTGAATAATCATGGTATAATGTGCAGGGGAACACATTTGTATATTGAATCAATGTTGCACTACGTAGGTACATAAGTATTTGTGACCAAAAAAGTAGATGACCTACGGATGCAGTGGAGAAACTTTCATTGCTAGAACAAGAGATGCAACAACAAACTTACCAGTTGGCAAGGAAAGATAATTAGCTTTAAGGATTCCAGTGTCAGTTTTGTGCATTCACAAATAAAGTCACAACATGCAAAACAGACAATAGGGTAAAATTTGCAAAGTTAGATGCCCTGGAAGCACAATTGGAAGGCCAAGAAGTTTATATCTTGCAGTAATAGATGCAATATATCAGGAAATACTAGCAGAGTTTAAGAACAACAATGTCAGCCCATCATGTAGGGAAACCTATGACGGTCTATTCTAGAAAGTAGGTTGCATGGCAGGAGATGATTGCTTTAACTCCGATGTCCGTGGTGGGAGTGTTTCCACCTAAGGTAGGTTCCAATCAAGATGTGGTGCTCGCCACAGAGCTAGACAGGGTCGTGGAGGATGCAGCGATAGAGGCTTAGGCCGAAGAGCAGTACGCCTAGGAGGCCCGATGAGAGGAGGCTCTCTAGTGGGCATAGGTTGACATGGAGTCTTGGTTTCGCGAACAGGAGCAAGAGTTGCTTAGGCAGTAGGCTCTGCTAGCATAGGGCTCCTAGGCTTGATTGGTGGATGAGCTCCACAACCAGGTTCAAGAAGGGGGGGTGGGTGCGGGGGTAGGGTAGCAGGAAGAGTTCACTTGGAGGGAAAGGGAGCAGACAGAGTGCATGCATCGTGTTCAAGAGCAAGAGCAGGAGATGTAGAGACAACGCTAGTTGGGTAGGGCACATGAGTAGAGCGCACAATAGTGGCTTGGTGAAGGGCAGTGCCCTTATGTCGTGTTGGGCATAAACTGTGATTGTTTGGGGGTGGCCCTAAGGCGGCACATTCGCCATACCTCTGCACATTCCCATCCGAATGGTGGAGGGTTGGCTAGGGAGTAGGTTCGATGTGAGGTCACATTGCAGGATTTCTAGTAAGCTGCTAGTTTTGTGAGCTCTGAGCTGCATCGCAACACATTGGATATCCTGCATGCTCTTGAATGGCCGCACTACAAGTGTCATGCCCTGCCTAGGCAACTATAAAAGCTCTAGTGCTACTTGGGCCTCATCTACTTTTTGGTTTTGTTTCCCTTGGGTGTTGTTGTCTTTTGGTCAGGTTTCCTGTTGGGCCAGCTTTGCCTTCATTTGCACGATGTGTGTATCTTGTTTGTTGGGCATGGGCCCTTTTGTGTGTGTGTGTTTTTGGGGCGGTGGGGAGGGGGTGGGTTTGGGGGGGTGGTAAGCTGGGGAGTGCAATAAGGTGTGGTCCCTTGGCAGACATATTTCATCAAAGTTCATCTAGGTTAGGTCTGGCATGGTTGCGTCGAGGTTGTGGGGGTTGTTTGAGTGGTGCCATGGGTGCATTGTTTCCCCCTCTCTAAGGGTCCATCCAGCCATTTACTCGTGGCTTTAGTTTGTACATTTTTCATTTCAGTAATTTAATTCCGAACATTCTCTCCAAAAAACAATGTCAACTTGTCCACGGAAGTTGAAGATCTTAAACACACAAATTTTGCCCAGTTGATGGATAACAATGTGTTGCAAATTTGGGAAGGAAAACTTCAAAATTGTGTGCAGAACATATAGTCATTGATAGAGGATTTGCACAAGGAGATAGTGAAAAAAGATAGTAAATCATGGAACTGCAAGAAGAGATGGCTAAGATAACTTTGAAAAGCTCACCATCTGGAAGAAACACTTAACCATGGGAAAGAACCCACAAATACCCCTCTTGAAGGCACCTGATGTTGCATCAGAAGGTCAAAATGTCATGAACAATGTTATTTTGGATGATATCAATGGGAATCCAATGCTAGATGGAGAGAACTCAAAAGAGGTCATGGAAGATAAAAGAAGCAGCATGAAGGACCATCCTTTGAAATGTTAGCCGCACCAATGCCAAAAAGAAAAAGACCAATCTTGAATAATTTGATAATTTTCCTATTCCCAAGTTTTAAGATTTGTATGATGATTCCAGCCCGACATCCTATGTACACGATATCATATCAATAAAATATCCTATTATGTGATAAGGTTACATGTTTTTGTGGCTTGTCACCATGAAGATGTGTACAATCTATCATTGTTCTTTCAAAATCACAATAAAGAAACCACTCACAAAGTTCTTGAAAAACAAATAAATAAACAAAACTATTGCTTAGAGTATGTTTATGAAATTAGTGTACATTCAGTAGTTTTGTGTGTGGGGAACCACAAGATACTAGAGGGACAAATGGAACCATTGCATTAGTTCATGAATTACAAATACTGTGTTGTGGATGATGCTAATATATATACACATATAAGATATAAGAAAGGAAGAAGTAGAAAAAGATTGAATATTGAATGCAAAAAATATATAATTTTAAGATGGATCCTTAACTATGGAGCTCACAAAGTGATGAGTGTCCAAGAAAGAATATAATACTAGAAGACATTAATGTACCCAAACTGTTAAAGTTTGGTGGCTAAAGTGTTATAAGGTCTAAGAAAACATAGATAAAAAATAAGATTATATCAAAAAGAAAGCATGCTCAGTTGGAGATAGATCCATCGAGAAATACACTATTCACGAATTGTCCTTATTCCTAAGATGGCATGTCCTTCCGAGCCATCACACTATAGGCTAATTGGTGTTTGCAATACTCTCCAATGTTTTTTTACCAAGATGCTCATTAGACGGCTGGCCCCTTTGATGCCTAAGCTGGTTTAGAATAACCAATCTGGTTTTGTGAAAGATCGCCTACTCCAAGATCAGGTCATTCTACTTCAAGAAATCCTTCACTCTTTGAGATTGACTCATTTCCTTGGCCTGTGTTTTAAACTCAAGATCATGAAGGCTTATGACATGGTGTCTTGGAAGGCGTTGGCTGATGTCATGCTGAGAAAATGTTTTAGCAAGGATTTTGTTAATTTATGCCTTTGCATTCAGTCTTTGGTGGGATATTCCATTGACATGGATGGGGTTCTCTAGGGTTTTTCTCCTTGCCCAGGCAAGGACTGAGGCAAGGTGATCCTCTGTCTTCGAGCATGTTCATTCTTGTGATGGATACTTTGTAGGATTATTGCAAAATGGAAGGGGTACAAGGTTTGGATGTTCATGGGGTGGAGTGCTTGGCTAGACACTATGTGGACAATACAATTATTTTTACACATGCTTCAGTCCCACAAGCCAAGGCACTAGATAGAGCATTAATTTGATTGGCCGAGGAGGTGGGTCTCGAAGTTAACAGAGCTAAGTCTACCATTTATATAACTCACAATGACGAAAGAGTTAAAGCTGGGATTATGTAGATCATGGGGGTTCTACCAGGGACTGAACAAGATATGTATCTTGGGTTCCCCATGTATGGATGGAACCGCTAGCAAAAGTGGATTAAATTGTTGTAGCGATTGCAGCAACAGATTGGCCACTGGACCAACTATTTCCTGATCCACAAAGGTAGAACATTGCTCGCTTCTGCAGTTTTATCACCTATTGCACCGTTCACGGCTTCTCTTGCCTCCCCTCCTCTTGACATTGGGAACAAAGTTAATCAACTAATCCATTGTTTTGTGTGGTCGGGTGGGAGAGGTGGATAGCAAATGCATTTGCTGGTGTGGGATACAGTTGCTAGGCCTAGAGTTGAGGGCAGGATGGGAATTTTCAAATTTTCCAACCTTGTTATGATGGAACAACAACAATTGATGCAGAGACTAACACAAAGTGGTTCAAACATCGCGCCATGGGTATGCCTCATGCGAAATAAATATCAGTAGTGGAAAAACACAATCCACTAAGGAGAAACACACACCCATCAAGGGGGAAAACCATAAATAGCAAATGGGACCCAACAAAAAAAAATAGATCTGACAACAAACAACAAAGACCTGCTCAGTCATGATGAGACAATCAGGAACAAGCATACCTAGTCCTCACCTAGAAGTGGACCAGATCCAAAACCGCCCTTCGATGTTGGAAGGTCATAAAAGCTACTACCTCCTGAAAGTTCTTGAAGAGACCATCATTTGGAGTGATGGGAAGGTGCTTGTTTCTCAAGTCAACGACCTAGGTTCAAGCCTAGGTACAACTACTCAAAGAGGTTAGGCTTTTGCTCATCTACCAACCCTCCTGAGACCCCACTGAGTGAGATGAATACTATGCCTTCGAGTGATGATCCTTTCTTTTATATTTTGGGCTTATACATTAGTGGTTCCTTTGTATCATGTGCATTTGGTATTTCATTCTTTTGTGATCATTTTTTTGATGCCTGCACCCCATGCCCCCGCCCCTGCCATGCCCTCCACCACCCCCTCC
>MNCI01001601.1:434857-490957 GCA_015680685.1 Gnetum montanum
GGCTACAAGGGCTTGGTTCTTGAAGATGCTTAATGGTGTTAGCCCCCACCATTTTATCTAACCACGGTGTTTTTCTTATGTGGGATACAAGACATTGTAAGGTTGGAGGGACTTGGTGTATCACAAGTGGATGGGGTACTTGTTTTTTAAAAAAAAAACTATGCATATTGATGATTTTTGAAGTACACATGTTATATTTTGTTGAGCATTTTATGGTCAGTTTTTTTGAGGAGCTTTCAAGAGAGTTGTTATGTCCCAATTCATGCTTAAATGGTCCTTTGTTCAAGGATAAATTTCTCTTAATGTGAAAACATGAGAGGCTGAAAAAAAGTTTAATTATGAAGATTTCAAAGTTTGACACCATGTTAATCCATCATGGCATTCAAGCTTAGTACATATCAGATTTTGTTGTTTCCTTTCCTTTTCATTTAGCATAAGAACACATGAAATTTTCTGCTTGTCTGCTCCAAAAATCAGATTTCTAATTCTTTAACGATGACTGTTCATAGCATAGACGCTGTTACCTGTTTTATGGTTATTATTTACTGTTTACTGTTTTTCTGATGTCATAAAATAAGAATGATAATGATAAACAGCCACCTTTAGATATCTATTCCCTATGCTTTTTTCTTCTTCTTTTTCTTTTTCTATTTTTTTAATTTTTGGTAAAAAATATTAGAGACTGTATATCCTCTGTTTTAGCCTGAGAGTAAAAAGGACTTACTGTTATTAGTTTTTTTAATGGCTGGTCATTTATTTCCCAAGATTCTACCTTCCAATTAGAGATATTGCAGAGTCTGGAAATACCTTAGACTGAGGAAAAACCTTGTTAAATCCCAACTCCTATGAACTGTATTGATTATAATTTCAGATTTATTTCAGGCCCTCCTCCCCTCTCAGATTTGATTGCCAAATATTCAAGCCCTACTTTCAGACTTTGTTTGCCAAATTTAAGATGCTTGAAATTGGAGAAAAACATTGGTTGCTTTTTCCTTGGGAAGCAAACTTTTGTGGTGTAACTCTCTTTATTGTATGATGTGAGCTAGTTCTTATATGGCATTTAAAACATTCTTGAGATGCACAGTTACCTTCGTTTAACTGTGTGATGAGGATATTGGACTCTTGGAAGCTTGGAAGTTTCCTTAGAGTACGTCTTTTATTCTATAAAAAATGTTTTGTACATTTTGTCATAATTAGATTTTCCCCTTTCCTTAGCAGGAAGCCCATCTTAGGGGTCGTTGCCTAGGTGTGGCTTTCTTTAGCTGTCGATTCACACCTATCTCCTTGGTTGTCGATATCCGAGTCTGTATGTTAATGCCAAATGAATGTATTCCCAAAGGTAAGTATGCTCATCCTATCCTAGTATGCTCCTCATTATTGAACTCTGTTAATTGTCTTTGTTGATGGATGTGACCACCTATTCCTGCTTTCACATTGGTGAGTATCCGCTATCTGGACTAGAAGGCATACTATTGCAATGCAGTTGGAGGAAAGCCATACACGGACATAATTTTATGTATGTACTTTATGGCCATCACCATGAAATCTTATGAAGGGATAAAGGGCAACCATTAAGAAGTAGAAAATGCCTATGGTAAAAAACCAGCAACACTAGGAGCAGGAAACAGACTGTTGAACTGCAACACTTAGGAGCAGGAAATATTTTGTTTCCTTAGGGCAAGAGATGATAGTCGAACAAGAAAAGTAGCACTGTTCAACAAGTGTCTACCTACTATTTAACTACTTACTACCTACTAAAACCCTTTGGGCCCTAGGTTAAGAAATTCACTTAAATTCATAGTTAGCAATTAGGTAGATAATGCATTTAATTGGTGTGCATTATGTGAAGCATGTAGTATTCCTAAGGATCACTAACTAATCATATTAATAATAATATATTCATCTCTATACCTTGACTAAATAGGTTGCATTGTTTATTTATTTTGCATATACTCTACCTTAGATATGGACATGAAGACCACTATCCAACCCTACCCATACATATACTTACTTTGGCTTAATATCCTAAGCCATTCAAACCAAAGAGGTTGAGGTGCACAACTCCCGAAGGTTTTTGATGATGTAGGCGCCATTCGTAAGTGTGTACCCACCTCACCTACAATCCCCTATCACTTATCTTAGGGATATATTGAGGTGTAGTCCAAAAAATGATGGTTGAGCCAAGCCTTATTGGTGTAGTTTAGAATGCAAAAATAACCAGATTCTTCAAGTTAGATGGCCCTCAATGTGAGAATGCAACACCACATTGCATGGGTAAGTTGTTGAAACCTATGCATTTCTGATTCCTAGCCATTGTTTGAAGTATATTAGAGATTAAATGATTTTGCTTGGTGAAAACATAATGGAGGATTAGAAGTACATCCAATTACATTTGTTGGTGTTGCTTGTAAAATGAGACTTGAACAAATGTTTAATGTCTTCTATCGTCCTAAGTGATGGAAGGTGGTAGTCATCACCCTTGTCGATGCTAGTCTTTAAGGTATCATAGTAATGCTAAACATAGATGATATGCAATTGATGTATCAATCCTTAGGATTATGAGAAGTGCTAAGGTCTCATCTCATTAACAACTTGTTAAGTCTAATGAGGAAAGAAGGTACATAGGCCCTGTAATCAACCCATCATTATATGAGTCACATCCTTATTTGTTGCTAGTGTAAGTATAGCCTCATGTTTTAAGAGGATTGGAAAAAAAATTG
This sequence comes from Gnetum montanum, assembly GCA_015680685.1. Classification (NCBI taxonomy): domain Eukaryota; kingdom Viridiplantae; phylum Streptophyta; class Gnetopsida; order Gnetales; family Gnetaceae; genus Gnetum; species Gnetum montanum. Next base: position 437,578 of record MNCI01001601.1, read on the forward strand.
TACTAAGTCTTAGAGGGTGGTTACTAGGGGTCCTACAATTCAAACTCATAAATATCCTAGCTAATTTCCACAAGAGCTCCAAACACAACATTCATACCAACCCTTGATACTTAGCAAGAGGATGGCACCTAGGCAGTGAATACCATGGGCTAATCATCCCCAAAGACATCTGAAAATCCAAAGCATGACATAGTTTGGGCTCCAAGATGTATCCCAGACTATCAACCTAGAGCTAGAGGTTAAAGAACCTAATATCCAAGATATAGGACAACAATAAAATAAGGATGACCTAGACTACCAACTGAAAGAAGAGGAAGACTATAACATGCAGCAAAAAAGAGTCTAACGCCAAACCAAATCCAATATCAGAAGTTGAATAACCAGGGGCCAGAAGTTGAATATGGTGTAGGAGTATATGCCACTAGCCCCAAAGACCACATTGACACCTAGGAACTGTGATTCAGAACCTCCAGGATGCTGTACCCTTGGGGGACTGGATCCCTCAGCCCTTGCCCCTACAGAAACATGATTCCCTGAACAAACATGTGTGCTTTGGCCCTATCCCTTCAACCCAAACTAGAAGGCTCTTATTCTTGGATGTCCTTTCCAACTCCTTGGACCTGACCTTAACTCCCAATCACAAGCTCTCATACATATTAGACAATATGCTCCATCTGCTCCCGCTACCTCCTAGCACCTTAACAGATGCATCAGAAACAGTCCACCACGAAATGACCATAAGAATAATTAAAGATTAACTTTTAAAACCAAACCAAAATTCACATGGCAATCCATATAAACTCAAAGTAAGTCATGGTTTAAAGCTGAGAGCATCACACCCAAAATAATAACAAAAGAAATAATCTCCTGGAATCTCTGGTATTTCACATATTTTTTAAAACAGCCATCTGATACACCCATCTGCCAAATTTCTCTTGGTATTGACTAAGTATTGCTTTTCAACATAAACTATAAGCAACAAGCATCCAACAATAAAACAAAACTACAAAGACATGCATAGATAGCAAATTCAAAAAATAGTAAAAAATCAATGTTACCATGCTCGTAGCTAGATAATATTTTATATCAATAACATGTCAACAACTACCAATGCAAGATAATTGACAATTTCTTAAAAACTACACTTTCACTTTCTTCTTTGGCATAAAACCAAACTAGCTTACAAAGTATAATGTTCAAACCACTAAGTCAGACTCCTGAACCAATTTGTAGAAGTATTAATAGCCATTGAACCAGGATGCATGAAAAGTGAATAAAAAATAACATTTATCTAACATCATACTTTTGGAGTTGATGAAGTAAAATTTTGCTGTCTGGATCGAAGTCCCCAATTTCCTCAAAAACTGTACCATCTCCCACATCTCGGGCAGAAAAAGAACGCTGGATAGGAATGCTGCAGTCTCTGGCTAAAGTAGCATCCATCGCATCATTTGAAACTGTCGGATACACAGTATCTGAATCTGCATGCATGGTTTTCTTAAATGGGTATGAATATCTCATAATAAATGACTAATTGACAAAGCAGATACCTGTCTCTCTCGTTATGACTGGAATCTCAATCTTCACAAGATCAATTGGCCATCCAGATGAATTGTACATGTATTCCTTTTCATCACAATGCATCCTAAAGCTTTCTTTCTTTCCTCCATCAAAAAAAGATTTCCAGTAGATATGATCTCTGTAACAGTGCTCAGAGAAAGGCAACATCCAAAGAGACGCTCCAAATGAATTGCACATTAATCGAGCTGTTCCCTGTTTTGTCATGGAGTCATCTTCCTATTAGATAAGTTTGATCAACAAGAATGCCACAGCAATACCTGCTATCCCATGATTTGCACACTTAAGTAAATTGATTCTACGACACCATGTTAGAAATAAATAAACTTCACAAAGAAATTATGAAAATTTATTATCAGTTCAAGTAAGTGCAAGCATTAGGAAATACTGAAATACATATGAAAACAATTATATTTATAGTTATCCACCTATGCAACAGATTCTTTCTTTCTTCCTTACCAAACCTATAATATATTTTGTTAATTATTCAATTATCTTCTTAATTGAATTTGCAGTTCCCTGCGATTGCAGAAGTGACTTAAACACTTTATATCCTATGTTATGCTGTCATATATAATGATATTAAATAACTAGAATTGAATTTGTTTTTGAAGCTTCTATACTTTTTTTTTTAAGTAAAGTTCGGGATATATAACTCAAAAAAAGGATCTATATACAATCAAGAATTCATGTCCTTGAAACCCCACTCAAACCATGATGAGTGTGCCCAGGACCAAGCCCCATCCCCCAAATACCACACCACCCCCCACACCAACCCACCCTCCCCACCAACCAACCCCCTTACAACAACAAAACCAACAATCCCTAAACTAAATCCCAACCAACTCCAATGAGCACCACACAAAGGAACAAAAAACCCAACCCACAAAACCCCAAAGCCCCAAAACTCTCACAACGACAACCCCAAACAACTCACATGTCAATCTTGCTTCCCAGAGCTGGCCCTAGCCTCCCCTGCATCATCTCAAACCACCACCACCTCCAAAGCCAACTCTTCTTGCATCTTCTCCCTCACCTCTTCCTCCAACTTGTACTGCAACTCCTGCCTAAAAGTTACCCCCTACCTTGGCTTGTTCTGCTGCTGCAAATCCACCCTTTGGTGCTTTGCCAGATCAACATCCCGTCAGAGAGCCACCTCCCTTGCCAGCTAGTGCGCCTCCTAGATCGCCCTCTCTTCAGCCCTCGCCTTCTCAGTTGCCTCCCCACTCACACGAGCAATCAACACTTTGATCTCTTGCATAGTAGCGGACACCAAAGGACCCCTTGCCTCCTACTCCACCCTAGATGAGCTCAGCCCTGCTTTTGTCTTCGATCCAGTACCCTCCTACCTCTCATCCACTGCCGACGGCATCTTGTCCCCCATGGCACATCACACTCGCCTCCTAACATAGACCAGCAACAACAACCTCTACACCTTCAGCAACACCAGTGTCCCTGCTCTCAACAATGCCAAAATCAACCAAGGATGTTGTCCCAACCGTTTACGCCGTAAGCAATCCAACAGAAACTATGGCATATTCACCCTCAGACCATGCTTTAGACACTGCATCAGTGCAAAATGCACTCCTAGCAGCTTATGCAAGCACCCAGACCAGACCAAAACACAATTAATCATCACTACCACGGCCTGCCAAAGAAATGGTAGTGCCGACTTCCTCACATGCCTACTGGCCATCCTAGGCACCCTACCCCTAAAAAATTCCATGGCATACCTCTGGTTGTTTAACATCGGTGGAATAACCTCACCCTTTGATGACATCCCAATTACCTCTATGATGGCCGACTCTGTCAAAAAATTTCTCCTCCTGTGAAATAGCATTTTTGCCCCATCTGATTGGCGAAGAAAGTTTGATCTACCACCTCTGGCTCCCCTTCGATCCTTTGCAGCATTTTTGCCCACCCTACTCGTTTGACAAGTCTCCAGAAATTGGTGTTCTCCCTAAACTTTTTGACAGCCAACTCATGCCACTGCGCCTATCCCATATTATTTGATGCTTCCTCCCATAAATTCAGCCCAGTCTTGGCAATCTCCGTTAGTAGCCACAACCATGTTCCCCGGAAAATCAAGTTATTCCAACCCTTCCACCTACCCACAAAACTGCCAACTCCTTGGAATCTCTGCACAGCCGAATTGGTGGCGCCAACCCAACATCCCCCCCAATTGCCTAAATGTAAGGACAAGCATACAAGAAGTATTCTAATGTTTCTCAATCCCCCTCACATACTAGGCAAATTGGGTTAACATTTATTTTCCACTCTCATAGCAACCCCCACACCAGCAACGCTTCATGGGAAATTAAGCCACACGAAAGCCTTGATCTTTTTGGGCAACCTCCCTTGCCAAACATTCTTCCATCTCTCAACTGGCAGATGCAATTCCCTAGTAACCTCCTCCGGCGCACAACCCAGAAGACCCTTCTCAACCATCTCTTAAGCATGCTTGCAGATGTTTTACCAAAGTCGTGACCCTCCCACATCCACCTCCCATCTCCTATATTTCTACCTTGGTATCCTGATCCATTGTGCCTACCCCTCCCCCTTTTCAATCAGTCTATTCGTCAACCTCTGCAAGCCCAACTTGATCTCATCTTTGAAGGGCAATATACCAATGCCCCCAACATTCCTTGGTCTCGCAGTATTTTCCTAGCAAACCAAGTGGAGTTTTTGGCCACCCTTTCCCCTAGACCAGATGAATCTTTGAATAATTTGGTCAATCTTCGAGATGGCCCCAGTTGGCAAAACGACCATGGAGGCTGTGAACCTTGCCACAGCCATAAGAACAATAGACGCCAATAGCATCTTACCCTTTCACGACAGAAACGGATTAACTCAATGCTTAGTCCTTTGTTGCGGTCTTTGAATCAGCACTGTCTAGGTCTTTTGACGGTGCCATTCAAAAATGGAAATTCCCAAATAAGAATCTTGAGGAAGTCCCAGCAAAATTCCTAGCACTTGAGAGCCTTCTACATACCTCCACCATTGTATTGATCATATGCAAAGCTAACTTTGTTTTATTTATCTCCAGCCCCACTTCTTGTCCCAAGTGCACCAACGCCCTTTGTAATGCCACTACCTAAGGCACAACAACTCATGAAACAGAATATAGTATCATCAACGTGGTGTTGGACAAGACAGTGCACTACTGCGATCTGCACACCTCCCATCCCCTCAACAACATAGTAGTGTTGCAATGAGTCCATATTAAAATGCACAAGAGTGGGGAGAGGGAATCTCCTTGCCGTAAGCCCCTTCTTGGTGTATGGAACCCCCAAAATCTACCGTCGATGTTGAAGGAATATTTGCCTGAACTTTGTAAATGTCTACAAATTTTAACAAATTTGGGACTGAACCCTTTATGAATCATTACCTCCTCCATGGCCTCCTAGCTCATGGTGTCGTAAGCTTTTGTGATGTCCAATTTGACGCACATCAAGGGAAGCCATTGCATTTGAACAAGTGCAGAATCTCCTGCATCAGAAGCACCTAATCCTAAAGATACCTACCCACCACGAACCCAACCTAGTTCTCACCCACCAGCTTCGACATCAAAGGGGAAAGCCGATGCATGATCATCTTAGTAAAGAGCCGCAAAAGGGTGTTACAAACCCCAATCGGCCTAAAATGCATCGGAGATGATGGAGAAGGCACCTTCGGTATAAGGACAATCCTTGAACAATTAATTTCCTTGCGCACTTGCTACCACCGCCACATGCTATTAAACACAACAAGCAAGTTTTCCCCAAGGATATCCGCAAACTCCCGAAGAAACGCTATAGGCCACCCATCCGACCTCAACACCTTATTGGCTTTCATCGATTTCATGGCCGCGTCCAGCTCCTACCTAGAAAAAGGCCTCAACAATGCCTGATTCTCAACCTCCCCTGGCACTTTTTGAATTGGGATTGAAATTTTCCTCGTATCTCCTCGCTATCAAATGGCCACCCAGTACTGTTACACCTCCTCCACCACTTTCTTGGCATCCCCCACCGATTCCCCCTCTAGCGCTAGATGCAACTTTTGCTTGAATTACCTGTTCCCCTTCACCATAGCAAAGAAAAAACACGTGTTGCAGTCTCCCTCTCTTAGCCAATTGATCCGCGCTCATTGGCGCCAGTAACTCTCCTCTTCTAATGTTAACTCTCCTACAACACTTCATTCTCCTCATTAACCAATCAACCCCCCTCTCTTGTCTTGTTTGAATCTCCCGCAGTCTGGCCTATAGCTGCGTATGGTAGGCTCTGAAGCTGTATCTGTCCTTAAATGCCCTAGCCCGAATTCGTAGTTTGAGCATTTGCAAACCCTATTTTAGGAATTCTCTGGGGTCTTGATCATGCGAAAATTCCTACCAGATGTCCTAAACCAACGACCTTAACCATGCCTTCCCCAGCCATGTACGCTCAAAACAAAAAGGCCTAGGAGACAACCCCTGCAGATTTCCAACCTAACAAATAAGCAATCGATGATCTGATGCCTACCTTTGCCTCCCCATCATCTAAATATCGAGCTCCAAAACCATCCTCGTACTAACCCACACCTAGTAAATCTATGACTAGACCCAATCTTTCCCCTTCCTCCTGTTACTCCACATGAATTGATAGCCTACTATCTCCATGTCCACCAAATCATGGTCTTTCAGAAACTAAGTGCATTGTGACCCCCCCCCCCCCCCCCCCCCCCCCCCCCCCCCCCCCCCCCCCCCCNCATCTTTTTCCAAGGATACAACCTTTGATTGAAATCACCGATCTACATCTGCCATCCCTCCCACCTCAACAGACTATATTCAGACACGTTTAGCTTCATTTCCTACAAGCAAACCACATCACAACCTTCACTCTGCACAATCATTTTCTGGGTATTTCTTTTGTAGGGAGTACCCTACCCCCTGCAATTCCAGGAGAGCAACTTCATGAGCAACCCGACAATCATCTATGATAGACCTCTTTCAAGGTCTTTTGTAATCCCAAATCAATATCAAACTGAGTTAGCTTCTTCTTGGCCACCTGCACCCCCAAACATCCAACTTTCCCCCTGACCGGGGAGACTGTGGCTGCATCCATTGCTGCCTTGGTCATCTTTTGCTGGGCCTTGAGAATTTCTTTCATCAAGGACTTGGCAAAACCCCTAGCAGCCTCAATCCAACTCCCCCACAGTGGACGCTCCCCACACGGAGAGCCTGGTGCAACTACAACCCCTGTCTTCAACATATAGGGCATTTGCTTCACAATCTCTTCCTCCACTAACCCCTCTTGCCCATCTTGGGCCTCCAACACAGCTCGTCCCTTCATAAACCAAAAACCACCCAGCCTGACCCTACTACATTGGTGGTAGTGTCCCTCTCAATTTCTCCCTAGCCCAAATCTTCCAAGCCACCACCAAATGCCCTGGCTTCCCACATACTAAGCACCCTTCCTTCTAGGCCACCTGAGGCCTTGGTTCCCCAATATTCTTGTACTCAATATGGATCTTCTCTACCCCAGAGGAAAGATCCAAAATAACCTCATTCACTAGATCTATAGCTGACAATGGCCACCATACATAGAAATGTGCAAACCCCATATGCTCCATAGATCGGGTGAAACGGTTAAGCATAATGAAGTCCCCAAAAAACCCACGAGGGTTTCTAAGAAATCCTTGGTCCACCATTTCCAAGGAATCCCCGAGTCTCGGATCCAGACTGGCGCTCGGCTAAAAAGGTCCTCCTCTCTATGGGCACCTGGGCTCCACTAGGTCAGAGCAAGCCCCTGTGCCCCATAGAACCATGGACCCCCCCCCCCCAACTAAGACGTGGTCTTGATCTTCCACCAAATTAAAGATGAAGAGCAGCAGCTCTTCCGATAAACATCACATCCCAATATCCTTCAGCCCCCAAGTATTCAACGCCCATTGTTTAATTAAGTCTAGTTGAGGACACACTTCACTAGAGACAAACTTTCCGATGAGACTAAGCTCCATCGTTTTCACTCCAGCTACCAGGGGCCCACGCACTTTCAATGTCATAATCCCCTCCTGCCTAGAACAGGCGTTGACACTACTAGCACGAAGCATTCATCCTCCCGGAGAGAGTTTCTTGACCACTCCCCAAGCCCCAGATCAAGTTCTCCACATTACTAAACCCCACAACCCCAACTCTGCCACGAGCACTTCCACTCTCCACACCCCCACCTGCCACAAGTTTCCCCTAAGAACCAACCCCCATGCCAGCCCCCACTCCTGCTGCTCCTCCACTCACTCCCATCACCACGCCTAGCTCTCCGACCATGCTAGCCTTTGCGCCGTCGGTCACATCGACACCCGCACCCGCACCCACTCCTCTTCCTACTCCCGCTCCCATTTGAACTCCCCTCTAGCAACTACTATACTTTTAAAGATAAGTGTTATGATTATAAATTGATGTACAAATTTTAAATGAGGCCATTTAACCAAAGTTGCTATTTATTAGAAAATTTTCAAATTATTTAATATTTAAGATTTAAAAATATATTTTTTTTTTGAATAATAGGGGAAAAGTTTAATACCATTTTAGTATAATATTTTAAGATTCATCAAAGCATGAACTAAGATTATTTTTGACATTTCACTAAAAATTCTAACATATTGAATATTTTAATTAACAAAATTGTGTCAAATTTTAAAGTTATCCAATCCCATTGAGATTTGGTGGACTAGCTCAATAGGATATAAATCTTTATTTATTTTCTTAGTTGAAGTCATAGTTTATGAAATTTTAATATTCAATATTTTTTTATAAAAAAAAAGTAGCTTAAGCACATAGATTTGTAACCATGACATTTGTATGCTTATTTTAGTCGTCTTAAAATATGATAGACTTTGGATGCTTAAAAATTTATCAGTGAGGAATAACTTACTTGGTTAGAGCATGTAGCATATGGTTTGTAATTTATGAGTCACAAATTCAATCCCAAGTGGTATGTTGAGAAATATATCACTTAGGGGCATGGTAAAAATTACATTTAAAGACTGAAGCATCAAGTAGACATCTGACCATGATAAATTATCGTTAAATTTTTTATCGACCTTGACAGTTAGTCCATGTTGATGGGATAAAGGCAGTAAAATGATGATGACTAGATACCTAAAACTCAAAATAAATATTTCTCGGTAGCTAACTATGAGAAATATGGAAAATAGGAGAAAATGTCACCCAAATAAAGTAAAGTCACTGAAACAAGTTTAAAAACCAAGCCAAAATTGGAATTTTGCCCTTTCCAAGAGCTAAGCATAAACAAATGTGCAATGGGACCATAGATTAGATTGGCCTTTAGAAAACAATCTTTGTAGTGTCACCCTACTAAATTGGAGGAAAGGACTGTTAGCTTCAAACAGTTACATGCCATCTACGATATGCTCAAAGATGAAGAGGATAGAGACTATGTTAGTTTCCTTCATGATGATTACTTTCATCTTTGTTGTTGTTAGATTCTTGTTGGGCCTAGCTCGGTCATCTTTTTGTTGGAAAAATGAAGACAAATACATTAATTGTTGTATTTTCTTTTATGTTGCATTTGATGTGGGGATGTGTTTTATCCCACATGTATTAGGATTGGGGTTTGGTCCTCATGTTTCTTCATAAATAGAAGGCTTGGGGTGGCCTTTAGGGTGTGCTTCAAAGTGAAAGCATTGTATCAAGGTTTTACCTTGAAGACGTGAGTCTTGTTGGTGTTGATTTGAGATCTATTGGAATAACAGATTGTGTGTTTGAAAAGTTGAAAGGATGGCTTGTGTCCTTAAGATTTGAGAAGAATAGAAGGCAGATCAACATTGTTGTGGAAGTAGGGTAAAAGGGGCCCAAACCACATAACTCTCTGTGTTCTTGTGCTATTTCCTTTTTTACTGTTTTCATTCTGCTTTCATTCTGTTACACAACAAATGTTTGCTAGAGTTTGGAATGTTTTGAGAGTGGTTTATAGTGTTTCTTACAGTGCAATATTTTGCCTCTAATGATTTATTCAGATTTGTAGGGTTTTTTTAATAATTTCTCTAGAGCATTTGTAGTGTGTTTTTCAGATCTGTGTTTTCAGATCTGATTATAACACTTTTCTTTGCCATCTTTCAACTCGGTCAATGTTGCTTCCTTTCTTTGCCTTGTTTGTGACCTCAAAGGGAGATCCCTCTCCCATGAAGTGAGATATTCATGTGATAATGTTTTGCTTTCACTTAGATGTTTTTATCATCCTTGTTTGCAATGCTCATCCAGGTCTTTTTTAGGGTTCCCACGATCCACACGGTACCCTTTTTGTCTCTAACCCTATGATTTTGTTTACAAAACCATGTGAGGCATTTTGTATTTTGTCCTTCATTGATAGTATCCTCTGGTTTTTACAGTTTTCCTTTTTAGACAAACAATTATATTACCCAAACTCTTTCGGGCGCCACAAGTTGGCATTAAGTGTGTTTGATGTTGGATTTTCTAATAGTCATGATAACTTAATATTTTTTTTAAATATGTTTAGTTTTACTGTAGATTAATGGCTTGTTGGGGCTTTGAGTGTTAACTCTTGCTTCCTACAGATGGGTGTTACATTTTGGTATCAGAATGCTAGGTTTGGCTTTTTTAAAAACTTTTTATGAAGTTTGGTTTTGTATGTTGATTTATCTGTTGTATATGCCCTACATTGAAAATATTATTCTTAAATGCTTATTTGGAATTCTTATAATTGGAACTAAAGCAAATCATTTAAAGCGTGTTGACATTTTCATATTCCCATTTTGAGATCTCTTCCATTGCACCTTATGACTTGATTTCTAAGAGAAATGTTGCTGGAAACAAAGGATAGTTACATATTTATTACTGATAAATTTAAAGGTGACATGTTGCTAAAGCAAGAGGGAACAGAAATAGATATTATGTTTGAATATTTTATGTTTGTCAGTTTTCTGCTATGTGAGATCAAGAGGAATTGAACCTGAGACTTGGTAGAATTAGAATTTTAAAATATTGAAGGTTGCAACTCATAGAATTGAACCTGCAACCTGTTAGAATATACTTTTATTAAATTTTAAGAGTAATCATTGAAAGAATTGAACTCATGACTAGGTGGTACGGAAAAAGGTTTTATTTCTTGAAAAAAAAAGGATAACAGTTTTTAGTAAAGAATCAGGTACAAGAAACAACCCATCATCTCTTGAACTCCGCTAGCAATTATAAAGAGGGGAGTGGGGAGAGAAAAGGAGAGCAAAAAAAAGAGAAAAAAGGAGAGAATGTATGCATATCAGAGAAGAAAGGAGAGCTCAATCATAAGAGAGGTGGCTGGAAATGAACAGCAGCAAAACAAGTGTGGCTGGAACAGCAAATGAACAACAACAGGAGGATGATGGCTGAAAGAGAAGATCAACAATAACAAAAGAAGATTTTAGCTAAAGCAGCAAATGAACAACAAGAAGAGAAGACTATTGCAACAACAGAAGATTATGGCTGCTATAGAAATCAACAAATAAAAAGGAAACTTGAGTTGAACATCAATTCAATATTGTAATTAATTGTTTTTGGTAAGCAAGAAGGTAAGATGAATCCTTGTCTTACAATGTGTGATGGACAGCATTGGTTAATAATCCCAATATCTCAGCTCCTCCTTTCTTTGCCTTAAATATCATTTTATGTTAAAATCAACTTTGACTAGATTTGTTGTTCAGATTTTGGAGTGTTGAATCCTTAATTTTGTTAATGGATCTCCCCACCCCTTCTCAACACTCTCAGGCCTAAATGACTTGGATGAGAGTTGTTTTTGTAATGATTTAGAAACACCCATAATGATTTGGGGCATATTGGCATAACAGTTTGTCAACAAGAGCCAAGGATCCCTTATATGAGGATTGGTAGCACCGGCAGAAAGTGATAGTATCCCTGGCCCCATGTCTATTTTGTGATTTTCTGAAATATACAGAATGGTTGAATTCTTAGTTTTTGGCTGGAAAATTGGCTTGATGATCCCCTTGAATGCTTAATCCTTGGATTTGAATTTTGATTATTATTTGAGTACCTTCCCAAGTGTGATTTTGTTATCTTTCTGTAAGTCCAATGGAGTGGGAAAAATCTTGGATGTTAATTTATCGTTACTAAATATTAGTGATGTGAAAGCATGGCTGTTAAATGTAGGTGCTTTCTCTATTTTCTATTATGATAGTTTGATTAAATGTTAGCGGTGTGCAATTTATTATTTCAAGTTAGAAAAGTTATTGAAATGATTTTTATTGTGAAGGTTGCTGAAAGAAAATAAAATAATTTTATTGTGCAATTGAATGGATTTGGTATTATTGATTTATACATTCCTTTTGGCCAATTGCTAGGTTGAATAAGTCTGTTGATGAACAACATTTGATTTATTATTTCACACATTGATTATTGTTTTAAAATGATAAAAATAGCACACTAATAGTCAGAAAAGCAAGTTTAGAGAGGAGATAATATACAACTTTAATAGAACTAATAAAAATTATTGTCAAATTATGGAAACAAATATTATTTTAATTAAACCAACAACATTCATTTCATGCATTTACCTCCGGTATCGGAATCCCAAAGTTCAGTCCAGACAAGGAAGCCTTGATAGTCTCAACTGATCCAAGGAAAGGAGCCCCTGTGAAAGAACAAGTATGTAAATGACATTACCATCACATGTGATAACAGTATAGCTTCAGAAGATTTCCTATGGACATGAATCAGACCAGCAGCAATATAAGCATATATGTGATCGTCCAACCACTGATTATAGAGCTTTGGAGCAATCTCTAGCTTCAACCACTCTAAAAAGTACCGAAATACATTATTCCCCATAGAATGCGCAAATACCAATGATGGGCCACCACGAAGCTTCAGTGCTGTTTCAAAAGTCAACCTGGATTTAGCAAAATAACGAATAATATCAAGATTAGAGACATGCAAGTAACAAAAGAATTAACTTTAAGCAAAAATATAAGTTTCTGAATATTGTAAGAATACATATATGGCAACTACTTCAAGTCTTTGTGATGGATGAGAGCTTACTATCTAAGTTGAAAAAGATGTAAAATAGAATATTTCTAATTCAGTAAAAGCAAATAACTGTGGTGAGAAGAGATTTAGAAAAGGTCTCAGATATGAATATGCTTGTAGATCCCATATATGAACTATTAAATATATACATGAAAACGATGCAATAGTTTTGAAAATTGGGAAGTAAATGGGTAGTATGTAATAACGGTAAGATTCCCTTTATCAGAATCAACACCATCTTTTACCCAAAAAGGGTAGTAAATAAACAAGAAAATGCTCATAATGTACCAGTCAGATGAAGTTTTTCAGGATAGTGAAATTGATACTGAAATTCATTTTTATTGTATTCTAGATTGTTGGACCGAACATAGTTTAAGCCTCTCATTGGCTTTCAACCATTTCTTCTACAAGTAGAGCCTCCAACCTGAACCATATTGAAACATAAATACAATTTTTTAAAAAAATCTCACTACTTTCAAGGACACTGACAACTCAATATTATAATATAAGCTACACTCTCTTCCCAAATTTTTACAACCAAATGCTAGACTGTCTCTAGCTTGCTTTTAATACCTTGAAAATTTTGGTGATCTCATTGTTACCAAATTCCAAAAAATGTCATGATCAATTTTTCTTGAGTTTTGATTTTGATGATTCTCAGAGTGTAATTGTGTTATTTGTGGCAAAATTTTAGGTGGTTTGATGTTGACATTTGGATTGTGATCTGAATAATTGATTGCAACAATCCTAAATATTGATATTGGGTTGGCTTTCATTTTCAATTCAAAGTCTTTTAGATTTAGATTATTTTAAAATTTAAATTTTTGCTAGATAAGAAAATATACTTGAATGCATATGCTGAAATGGTTGAAAATATGAATTTGCAAATATTTTCTATTTTATTTCAATAATACAGTCCAAAGAAAAATATGCTTTATTTCAACAAAAAGGAATTTTGAAAGATCCTAATTCCATATATTTCATTGTATTTTCTTTGACTATTTTTAAATCTGACTTTTCAACCTTAAGATTTCCTTATTATAAATATTCTCTCCGGTTAAGTCTTCTTTGAACAGGATAGCATGGTGGGGCCCAACAAGTGCAAATCAAAGCAAGCAAAGGATTTTGAGTTCTAATTTTAGTACAGGCAAGTAAAATAGAATAAATTGTTGAGTTTCTTCCAAAATTTGGATTTTATAGAAAGAACAATTTCCAAGAAAGAGTGGGTACCCAGACATCTAATACTAGGAGGTAGTAGAGCGGGAGTAGGAGGGTCCGTGGGCATGGGTAATCCAGTGGGCACAGACGAAGAGGGTGGCTCAACAAACAATAGCGGCAAGGAGGGTGTGCTGGGATAGATGGGTGGTGGACCTAGCCTAGGTTTGTATGGAGATGATGCACTGAAGGGTCTCTTTGGGACCTCAACGCAAGTTGACGGCTCCTTGTGTGTGGAGGTTTCCCGCATGCCGTTGAAGGGTCTAAGCATGGTTGAGCGTAGCCTGATTGGGTGCTTTGTGTCGCAAGGTGTACGACCCAAGTTGGAGTTGGTCCGCAAATGGGTCATTGCTACCTGAGGTCTTGATACCATTGGGGTGAGGAGTTTAACTAAGGAGCTCATCCTCTTCGTTGGCGTGGGCAGCAAGCAGTAGTTTTTTGGTGCCTACGGCCTTGCCCTTACACCGTGGTGACCTGGTGCACATCGAGACCCAGACCTTTTCTCTCAGGCAACAATTTGGATTTGGGCTTTGGGGATCCCCTGGGAGTTTTGGACACTAGAGTTTATCAAGTCATTTGCAGCCCTTTTGCAGGGAGTTCATTACCCTGGATAAGTTCACCACATCGATGGAGCAAATGGATTTCGCTCATTTCTATGTTTGGAGGTCCCTATTGTCGATAGACATGCTCAAGGAGGTTCTTCTTGCCCTACCCTCGGGGGTTGAGCACATTACCGTAGAATATGAGAACTTACTAATAGAGGCCCCAAGCCCTGACCCTAAAGGGGGGCCCTATCATTTCTGCGGTAAGCCAGGCCACACAACAAAGGTATGTCAAGCCAAGATGGGTGGGGCTGCTAAACCGGATGATGTGGGTGGATGAACGAAAGTGAAGAGGAAGGGGCATGTGGGGGGTCATGCGAGGCCTGTTGAAAAAGCCACTAGTCTTGTGGGGCTAGCCCAACAAGAAGAGGCTCCGAATTCGGTCCCAATGGTGTCAACCATTGATGGGTTGGACATGATGACATAACCAACAGAGGTCGCTAGCAAGCCAACCAACCTAGAGCTAGAGGAGGGGTTTGCCACCCCTCCTGAACCCACAGTGCAAGGGAAAGAGTTGCATCCCCTAAGGAATTGGGTATCTATGGTCAGAGGGTCCACCAGACCCAGTTTGGGAGATGTGATTCTACACAACACTGGTAGTGAAGAGGGGTTTTGGGTATCCATGGAACATGCGAAGGTTGGGCGCCCATCTACTTCGCTAGTGAGGAATCACCAAACCTAATTGGAAATCAACTTAGGCATTCAAACAAACATGAAAGAGGTCTACCAAAAGCGAACTAACAGTAGACAATGAAGATTATCACATGGAATTGCATAGGACAAGGCACCCCCTATAAGACACATGTCTTGAAAGAAATCGTGAATAGGGATAAATGCAATGTGATATGCCTGCAAGAGACAAAGTTACAGCATCAGGAATTTGGGGTTTTGAATTGGGAGGGTTGGCAGGTTCACCAAGTTGCCTACTAACGAAGGGTAGGTGGCCTAGCAGTGTTGTCTAGGATACCCTTCCATCTAGTGGATGCCTCAATCTGGAGCATTACTGTTCACTTACTTTCTCCTAGTATCTAGCTCACTAACTTTTATGGGGAGCAGGAGTCGGAGACACGACTCAGGGAGCTATACAAGATTGTAGGGTTCATTCCAAACACATGGCAATGAATGGTGGTGGGGGACTTTAATCAAGGGTTGTGGGTGCCACCATGCCGGCATGTGCAGAGCACTTTTTGTAGTTTTTGCACCAGCATGACCTGGTGGATGTGGAGATTGCTAACTATCGTTTTACTTGGAGCAACAGACGAAAGGGTAGTGCCAGAGTGATGTCCCAAATTGATTGGGTTTGGGTTGAATCCCCCTTCATGATGAAGAATGTGCAGGTTACTGGGATTGAATGAAGGGCTTCCAATCATCCGTCTTTGATCTGTCTAATTGGGAGGGAGTCACACCCTAAGGTATCTCGATTCCATTTCAAAAGGACATGGCTCCCGAAGCCATGGCTCTACACTCTAGTAACTACCATCTGGGACTAGTATTCTACCACAACGGATCCACATGAGTTCCTCACCAATGGCCTAAACCTTCTAAAAAAAGAGATTGGTTCTCATCGACAAGAGGAGAAACATTCGTTTAGTTTCCATCGAGGGATGCTGCAACAGCAGCTCTTTCGAATTCAAGAGAGGTAGGGGGAGGAGGAATTGTCAGGGAAAGAAGAGTAGGCCCTTTTCCTTGAGCTACAATAGCTAGATCAAGAAGAATTGGAGTACTAGCAGCAACAATCACATAATAGGTGGATGAAGGACGGTGATAGACCGACGAGGCTTTTCTTTGTTGTTGTGCAGGCTAACAACCTGGCAAAGATTGTGCAAAGCTTGGTCAAACAAGGACAAGTGCTAGAACGAACTGCAGATATTGCCCACAAATTTCAGTCCTATTGGGGGGAACATCTGGCAGAGGCAAGAGAGGCTCCCTCTTTCAATCTAGGTTCAGAAGACTCTCACGGAGGAGGACAATCGGCATTTGCTAGACCCATTTACTTGGGAGGAGATTGAAACTGTAATGGGGGATCTGAAGACAGGCAAGGTGCCTAGGCCAAACAGGTGGCCCATTGAATTTTTCCCGGAATTTGCATATGTCCTAGGGCAAAATATCCTTGATGCTTTCAATAGCATGCTCCATTGGAGACAAATCCACCAGGAAATTAATTGTTCACAAATTGTTCTTATCCCTAAGATCGAGTGCCTGTCTAAGCCCTCACACTACAGGCCAATTGGGGTTTGTAATACCCTCCTCAAATTATTTACCAAATTGCTTGTTAGGAGGTTGGGTCCTTTGATGCCCCGTCTGGTCCATCATAACCAAGTGGGGTTTGTGAGGGATAGGCTCCTTCAAGATCAGGTTATTTTATTACAAGAGATTCTCCACTCATTACAGGCCACAGGGTTTGCTAGCCTATGTTTCAAGCTTGACATTACAAAAGCCTACGATACTGTTAGTTGGGATGCGTTGCAGGATATCATGGTGGGGAAAGGCTTCAACCGCAAATTTGTTGACTTATGCCTCCACATACAATCTTTGGCAACGTACTCAATTGATCTTGAGAGGGCACTTTGGGGGCTCTATTCACTTGGACAGGGACTTCGGCAAGGAGATCCATTATCACCATATCTATTCATTATTGTGATGGACACAATGCAGGACTATTGTGGAGCCAAAGGGGTGCGGGGCTTGCACATTAATGGGGTTGACTGCATGATGGAACGCTATGCAAATGACACCATTCTTTTTACCTGTGCATCAGCGCCTCAAGCAAGAGCCATGGATAGGGCTTTATTGCGAATGGCAAGGGTAGTTGGTTTGGAGGTGAATCATGCCAAATCTGCACTTTACATAACCCACACCGATGTCTAGGTAAAAGCTAGTATTATGCAATTTTGGGAGTTCTACCCAAAACTGACAGTGATCGATGCTTGGGCTTTTCCATGTTTGATTGGAATTGTAGGAGAGCCTAGGTCCAACTCCTAAAATGGATATAGCAGTAGATTGGACATTGGACTACCCAGTTCTTGACAAGGTAGGATCCTGTTGGCCACTTCGGTTCTTTTGCCTATTGCCCAATTTACAACTTCCATTGCTTCCCCACCCTTGGACGTTGGAGACAAGGTGGACCAATTGATTCTAAACTTCATTTAGTCAGGGGGAAAAGGGGGGAAGCATCTTTATCTGGTGGGATGGAACATGATCACACAGCCTCAAGATGCGGGTGGGTTAGGGATTTTGAAATTTTGTGAACTAGTGATGATGGGACAACAACAACTAGTTCATCGAATGTCCAAGTCTGACATTGATGATGTGCTGTGGACTTGGATCATGCACCATAAATATCAACAATGAACTGCAACACCTCGTGATTCTCTTCTTTGGCATTCAATCTACCACCATGTGCAGCGCATGACTCACTTTGGTTGGCTTATAGTGCAGCCTAGGCTCATCATTAAAAAGCAATTCTCAGTGGTTCCTGGATAGCAACAAGTCTAGCAAGGGCGACTACCCAAAAAAATCAAAGCATTCCTATGGTTAATTAATCATGCGACTCCACCCATACAACTTGAGTTACGCTGGTGTAGGTTACGAATAGAAGATGCGTGTCCGGCATGTAGACAAGAGGTGGAAACATGGCAACACTTTGCTTGTGAATGCCCGTTTAGCAAAGCTACATGATGTGTTGCCAGAATCCGACTCCCGATTATTTTAAAGGGTGATTCAAAGGCCACTGCCATTCTTTGGTGTTTGTGGTGGGCACACAACCGGTTGGTTTTCTGACAAGTGTAGCTTCCACCGCTGGCACAAGTTGTAGCGAAAGGAGTCAGATTGTGGCAAGAGGCACTTGTCACCATGGGACTACTGCCTACTTTCGAACCTTCTTGCAAGCGTTTCCAAGGTAATGTGGATTTGTGGGACCTGGTAAGGCGGGTGGGATGGGCAGACTTTCTACTGCGAATGATGGGGGATCCGGCCCTGCCAGATGACGAGTTTTTCACCAACTGGTAGGGTAACTATACTACCTTCCGCGAGCTCGCAAATGACCTCACAGAAGAGGTGTTGGTGAGGGTGTTGGATGTTCCAATATCTGGCTAGGTTGCAATCCCAACACTGCGCGGCCTCCAAACACTCTCACTTTTTTTGATGGGCCATTTCCGCAGGCTGTCAATGGCCAAATTCCCAAGTCCGCATTGCCCGCTCTATGGCAACTAGCCACAGAGCTTGTTGAATGTTTTTTCGCTCAAATGGGTAATGTTTGGAAACTGCAAGGCATCCACTTTGCCCTACTGAAGTGCCTTAAAATGGGAAGGTAGGTTAATATTCCAGGGTTTTTCTTGGCCTCACTAAGGTAGAAACAACCAGGGAGACACTTAGGTCTCATTCTGGCTTTATGAAGGGCAACGAGGCCGACCCCCATGACAAGGGTTTTGGGGAGTACATGTCAACTTATTTGCCACTCTATTTACCATTGCTAGAGACAATCAGTGACTGTTGTGGTGATGGACCTTCTGCCTAGGTGCGTTGTTTTGGTGCTCATGGCCTCAAAAGTGCCGAAGCTTGTCGAGGATGCAGCTGAGCCAAAGGAGTTTTTGGTGACCACGTAGGAGCAGGTGGAACTAGAGAGAGGCAATTGCTTATGTGGCATGGGCAGATGAACATAAGATGTGGGAAGCAAAGTGGGAGGCCAGGGAGGAGGCCTTTAGTAGGGAGTTGGAGGAGTTGCGGACCCATCACCAAAAAATGCTTAAGGAAGTGCACTGGCAATGGGAGGCGGCAAACATGGCAGCAAAGGCTACTATGGAAAACTAGCTTTGGTGGGAGTTAAAGGAGGAAATGCAACAAGAAGAGCTGCAATGATAGACGTTGGAACGCAAAGTTGCGAAACAACAGGATAATGAGTGCCGAGAGGAGGAAGAGTGCCAAGTGCAATTGAGGCAAGCACATGAGTAGAATGTCATTGCCTAGCTAAGGGAGGGGAAATGCCCCTATGTGCAGATGCAAATCAAAAAAGAGGTGACATGGTCGGAGCTGGGCCGACACATCTGACTTGCGTCCACCAAACTGCATCTAGACAAAATGGGGTCAGGTGTTGTGGCAGCTAGGAAGGTTGAGGCATTTAAGATTCTCCAACAAGTGGCTACCTTTGTAAATACTCAGGCACATCGTGAGCAACTTGATATGCTGCATTCCCAGATCAGGCCGAATTGCAAATGTGCACATCTACCTCACCACCATTAGGGGGTTGGCAAGTGTGCACTGATTTCAGGTTTTGTTTTTGTTTTGGGTGTTCTCGTCTAGGGGGTCTTTGCTACAAAAGGTCCGAGGGACCTGTTTCGTTATGTTTCTTTTGTCTGGATCTATTTCTATGGGGAGTTACATCCCCCAAGTCCCATTTGGTGGGGGTGGGCAGGCCCCCCCAATTTTGTTTGCTTAAGATGCTGAGGGAGTTTTTCCCCTAATGTTTTGTCCATGACTCTACATATTTCATTCTTGTTATTAATATAGTCCCGAAATTCCAAGAAAGAGTAAGTTACAAGGAAACAACCCATTATCTCTTAAATCCCATTGGCAATTAAGTGAGGATAAAAAAAGGAAATGGAGAAAGGACAGTAACAAGGATTGTGACAACTATAAATGGACTGAAACAAGGACAACGGCTATTATGGAAGGATAACAAAGTAAAAATGAATTGAAACAAGGACAATGGCTATTATGGAAGGATAACAAAGTAAAAATTCAGAGCTGAGCAACATTTCAGCACATTTGTAAATTGTGATGAGGAAGAAAGAAACCTCAGCATGAAGATAAGATCATTCCTCTCTCCCTTAGTTTGATGATAGCTAGCATTGGCTAATTATCTCAATATTCTTCTCTCCTTTCTTTATCATCAATCTATTCTTTTTGCTTACATCAAAATTTTGTTATTGATCTTTGCACCCACCTCACTCTCTCATGCCTAAATGAATTGGATGAGAGATGTTTATGTAATGATTAAAAAATATCCATTATTTTTGAAGGGTGAAGGATCCCTGCATAACGATTGGTTCTAATAATAGACAACCAGAGTATTCTTATGCCTAATCTGATTTGTGAATTCTTAAAATTTGATTCATTTGTCCTTTTATGTATCCAATGGAGTACGGGAAATCTAAGATATTAATCCATTATTGTTTAATTGTAAAAGTAATGTTAAATGTATTTCTGTTCTCCATTGATGGTATGTTTGTGGTTTAATTAAATTTCAGTATTGTACCTTATATTGTTTCAAGTTAGAATAGTTATGTTGAGATGATATTGCACCAATAATGTTATTGTAAAATATGTCAATGAGGCATTGATCAAGTAGACAACTGGCCACAGTATGTCATTGTTAAATTCTTCACCTACCTTAGCAGTCAGTCAATCATAGATATCATAAAGGCACTAAGACACTAAGATGATGAATGTTATCAAGAAACATAAAACATTAATTTATTATTAAATAGATCTGAAACTAATGTTTGATGTGATTTTTCTCTTATTAGTCAACTGTTCTTTTAGACAGGTTTGTTGATGAGCTTTATATGATTACTGATTTAATAATTGAACCATGAATATTGTATCATGGATAATGTTGTTGTGAATAAAGGTGGAGAAGATTCAGTAGCTGCAATATTTCTTCATATTTCAATTTGCCATTTATCTAATTAATAAATAGTATGATTTTCTACATGATTTTCTACATTTTGGTTTTCTATGTGATTTGATAATGTATAGCGATAATTGTTGAATGATATAATCATTGAATTTTTTTTACTTTGTTAATAGAACGCTATGAATATGATTCAAAGTTTAGTTCACACATTTGTATTGCATCTTGGATGCATAAGGAATATGGAGAAATGTCAGTCGCTGTATTAGCATTCTCTTTCAACCAAATCCTTGGCTTAGTTTGCACTGGATAGTCCTTTATGTTTGGTCACTTCTGTTGAATTCATCATTGCAAATTCTAGTCTCACTGCAACTTTGAACTTCTTTAGATTGGCTAATTGCTAGGAAAAAGATATCCTGATGTATTTCTGGGTAACATTTTGAGGACTCTTGGTGTTGGCCTGACTCCCAATGAAAGGGTGCCACATAGTAATCCATGCCTAGGTTTCGCTCAAATCTTGTAAAAATCTTGGCATTATGGAAAGCTAATATTTGGTTGTCCAAAATTTATTCTAAATATAAGTTTGTTTTCTTTTCTTTTTTTCTTTTTTTTCTTTTGGCAAAATGATCAGGCATTCTATTAAAAGAAACAATTACAGCAAAAGAGAGGTAAATCTTACCCCTCCCACAAGATGAGGAAGGGAGGAACCCTTGCACGTGAAACACATCCAAGAAAAAACAAACAGAAGACCAAAAAAAAAAAAACCCCCCACCCCGATGATACCAATGGTAAGAAAAAACTTTCCCATGAAACCTAACCACTTCCTGGGTCCTTCTAATTATCCTCAAAACCATTACTTAAGAAACCAGAAGCCCTAACAAGGCAGCCCTTCTCCATTCTGAGAAAAGACATCAGATTTCAGACAGCAGAATGTAGGTGCACATGCAAGTTGCCCTTTCACAGCAGTGGACAGCATCCAGAACTTCCCAAAGGTGCTCAAAAGCCACAAAATTTGCAGCTTCCTGGAATTCTTTCTACCACTGTTCGCAAAATTGCAATGTTTGCTAAATATAAGCAATTATAGGCAATACATAACAATATTTTCATCATCATCATCAGCCTAGCCTTATCCCAACTACACGGGCTCAGTTATATGAATTATTTTCTACCATACACTTCTATTAAGAGTCAAATAAGCATTAATACCTAAATCTTGATATTTTTCTTTATCTTTGCAACCCATGTATGTTACGGTCTACCTCTTTATTGTTCAGCCTCTTCTAACAAGTACATTATATGCTCCTTTTAGCACATGACCAAACCATCTAAGATAACATTCTTTAATCTTCTTATCAATGGGTCCTACTCCCAAACTTTTCTTAATAAAATAGTAGTTAATTTGATCTTTCCTAGTCACACCCAACATCTACCTTAGCATACATATCTTAGCCATGTTTATATGTTGAGTCTAATGCTTTTTGATAGGCCAGCATTCAACATCATAAAGGATTGCGGGTCTAATAGCAATTCTATAGAATTTTCCCTTCAATCTAGCAAGGATTCTCTCAATATATTTTTTCCTATACACAACTTATGATGTCTCTACTACCTCATATGATTGTTTAGTTTTCTATAATCAAACCTCATCACCTACCATACACATGATAATAGCAAAAGCATTATGTTGTATGTCTAGTCTAGTAGTAGTTAGATGCCTCAATATTCCAATAACTCCTATATACTATGTTGGTTCAATGCTCTCCATGGATGGGCAGCTTCAGATGAAGTTTGGGCAACAAATTGGATAGGCATGTGCACTTGAAGTGCTCAAAAATATGCCTTGGCATTAAAGGATTCTTCTAGAGTCATTGAGAGGTCACTTTTGTAAATTAAACATGAAAATATACATGCCTTTTGACATACATAAAAGAGGGCTTTAACATGCATAAGAATGCCCATGGTTAGAACTCAAACTATGATGTAATTGGTGCTCAATTTGAATGAAAAGTGCTTAGAAATGTAGAGCATGAGGACCTTAAGCATTGAGAGGCTTGGCTCTCCTAAATTCTTACATAAAACATGACAAACAAAGATTCAAAGTAGAGCCATTGAGATGGGCTCTTTTCTTCACATGAAACCTGCCCCAAAAACATGCAAAAAATCTCCAGTATATACTTATATTCTTCATGGAAAACATCATACATAATCATCTAACATGTCGGAGGAAAAAGCATTACATAGATGTCAAATTATAGTGGTTCTAGAGCGAACATGCATGCATATTTATATAAACAAACACTTGAAACTAGAATGTTCATGATAGAGCCTCAACTAAAACATATGTATAAAATATAAACATAAAAATATAAAACATAGCATCTCTTGGATGCATAAGCTCCTTCTTCTTGACCAAATTCTTGAAAGAATGTTGAGGGTTTTAGTGCGAGAATTGATAGAGCTTTGGGTTGTGAGAATGTGAGAATTTGTGTTAGAGCATAGGGTGAATTATGAGAAATTTAGCAACTTGGGCCTGCCATGGGAGAGCTTAAAATGGGAAAACAAGGGCTGCAAGAATGCAAGAGATGAGTGTTCTTCTTGGAGCTTGAATGGAACTAGAACACTCTCTATGGATAAAAAATGGAGCATGAAAGAAGAAAGAAAAGCTTGAGGAGAGACATCCTCACTTCATTGCTCAATGCTCAAATGCTATGCTGCATTCATTGTTAAAAGAGAGGCCCTTAATTTAAAGCTTGAGGTGTGAAGAGGATTTGCAACTCCTCTTCATGTGGGACAAACTTTTTGCCTCTTGCTTTTGCCTTTTAGCATAAAATGATACTTTTCTAAGGTTTTCTAGCTATTTTCTTTCACATTTCTTTGGCTTTCTAGCATTCTTTGATACATAACTTCAAACCCCAAAAACATAAACATCTAAATGATAATAGAGGGATGAAGAAAAAACAAAGACAGTTTGGACATTGCCCAAAATCTTGACACTTGCAAGGCCATGACTTATGAATACAAACACATTTCCATGCAACCACAACATTACCATAAGTCATGACTCATGGTCTATTTTTTTCATTAGTCCCACAACTTGTGATCTACTTGTGGGACAAATTTGAAGTATAGGAGGTACCATGGAGGCCATAACATTCATCATTGCCTAAGCACAACTTGTGGCCAACTCATAGTTTGCACATAGTTCATTTTTCTCTGTTTCTGCCAGACCAAAACTTGTGGTGGGCTTGTGGTAAAACAGCACAACTTGACCATAACCTGTGGTAAAAAACCACAACTCATGGAATTGCAAACCACGATGTTCCAAACACTTGTGGTGGCCAAAATTGACTCCGACAAAGCCAAAATTTTGACTGCAACAAGATCAAAGGGACCTTGTTCCACTGCCATTCCCTAACAAGTAATTGACAGTCTTTCAAAGACTGTATATTGAGTTGACAGAAGACAATCTAGCTAGGTTCTTAAATACTCCAATTGAAGGTGAACTTATTCTCTCATCCAACGGGTGGAATGCCTCTAATTTATCTTCCTTCCAAATTAATGCCATCTCCAATGGTCAAATTCTCCAGAAAAAATTGCCTACCATTAGGTAAAAAGCCACTGAAGTAGTTGAGCCTTTTCTTGTTCAAAGCAATTATTTGTCCAAACTTCAGGGTTCACTTATCTTTTTCTAAAATGCCTGAAGCATCATAAAAATGTCAACATTTCCTATTTCTTCATGGCCTACCTCCAACGCAAACAAAAAATGAAGCACTTAAGGTTAGATTTTGCTATACGGGAGGCAGCTAAGGTAGAGAAGAAATTCCAGAATAATATTAGTCATCTTAAGTAGGTGGGGGCTGACAAAGGAAGGAGGTTTGTATAGTCGTATTCCCACAAGTTCTTTAGAGGCCATCCTATCATAGCACTGTAAAGTAATGACAGTGAGGGAGACACCTCAAACAAGAACCCACATCTATATGCCATCCTTGGCATTAACATGGGCCCTAAACAACAATAACTCAGAGAGTTGGTAAGATGCAAATATATCCAACCCCACCCCAACAAAGCCCATCATCTGTCCCTGGCTGACAAAAAGGCTCAGCAAGCAAAATTACAGCTTACTTGAGATTTGTCCCCAACTCGGCCCATTTGTATTTGTTTAAGCTTACCATATGCACCATGGCCTCCTTTGATTTTGTATCATTTTGTAAAAGAGGTTTGTTGTCATATTCTTGGTATGAGGCCTTTGAAAATTACTGTGCCCACAAGGGAAGTACATGTGGGGCCGTTACCTTCTCATTCTTAATGTTTTGTTCCTTCAATGGTTTGCCTTTTGATTTTTTGTTTAATTGGGGGTTCCTCACACCCCTTTGCAAAATGTTTTTTTCACAAGGTATCTACAAACCTTGTATTTTTGTAAATTTGTAACTTTTTCTGGTACATAATATAGGCCAACCTTTCTCAAAAAAAAAAAAAAAAAAAAATCAGCTTTTGGTGCCAGGTGGGGGGAGGGGGTGTGGTTGTGTTTGGTGGGGCGTGGTAGTCCCCATCAGGGGAGTGGGTCTGCTAGTTCCCTAGTCACCTCCCCAACCAAAAAGCGGGTAGAGCTTCCCCCATTGGGGGATTGGGTTTTGGTTGTTCGGGGGGCACCAATGCCCCTAATGTCTAAAGTATCTGCCCAAGTCCCAGAGGATCCCAGGAACTTTCCTATGTCACCAAGTTCAGGGAGGCCAAGTAGGCTGTCCACTCCACTCGCTCAAGGCAAAAAGACGCAGCTAGATATTGATTTAGGAATGCAGCCAACCCTGAAAGAGGTCTACAAGAAGCGTTCCGCGAATAACATATGAAGATTCTATCCTAGAACTATAGGGGACAGGGTACACCCTACAAAAGAAATACCTTGAAGGAGATTGTGAGAAGTGAGGTGTGTGACATGGTTTGTCTCCAGGAGATGAAGCTGCAGTCTCCTAAGGCTCAACATCTGAGATGGGAGGGTTGGAACTCGTAGCTATTGCCTTGTCAAGGCTGTACAAGGGGTCTAGCAATTCTATCCAAACCTCTGCTAAACCTGTTGGATTCTTCAGCTTGCAATATTATGCTTGACATTCCTTTAATTGGGGTATGGTTGACCAATTTCTATGGGGCCCAAGTCTGGGAGACTAGGCTATAGGAACTGAGTCAGGTGGTGGCTTTGGTGCCTGACACGAGGTTCTAGCTTATTGTCAGAGATTTCAATTAGTGTTTGCATCCGTGGGAGAAGTCAAGGATGGACAATACTAATCCGTCGAGGGCTCAAGAATTCCAGAGATTCTTGGATACGTACACACTCGTGGATATGAAGATTGACAATTGTTGCTTCACATGGAGCAACAAGAGATGACGCAAAGATTGGGTTCTCTCAAGCATCGACCAAGTTTGGGTCGACTTTGAACTCTTGCTGCAATTTGATGCTTAGGTTTTGGGGAAGGAACGACAAGCTTCGAATCACTGCTCCATTGTCTATCATCCAAGGCGGCAACACAAAAGGCCTCCTCCCACATTTCTATTTAAGTGCTCTTGGTTACACAAGCCTTGGGTACACCCTCTTGTGGAGGAGATTTGAAGGGTGTATAAGAATAGTAGCGGGGGACCAAGAGATTTCCTTCGGGATGGGCTACTCAAGCTAAAGTGGGCAATCAAATCCCAAGCACTTGAAGACAAATTTTCATTCCAGGTGTGTTGAAGGGGCCTCTAGGCCCGCCTGAGAGATATCTAGGTCCAGTAGGAGCGGGGGGCATGGCTAGAGAACGAAGAGGATGATATCTTGAAGCATCTTCAAAGTCTCAATCTGGAGGAGGAAACGTACTAGAAACAACGTTCCAAGGTCAGATGGCTTAAGGAGGGGGACAGGCACACATGGTTCTTTTTCGCAACTGCCAAATCCAAAGGTTAGGCTAAGCGCATGCTTCATCTAGTGCAAGATGGGGCTAACATAGAGGATCCTTGGGACATCGCAGAAGTCATGGGAGACTATTGGGTCTGCATTTGGGGTAAAAGGCAAACCCTGCTGATTTCAATGCAAGTTCAACAAGTGTTGGGTGAAGAGGAGAACTAGTTGTTGGTGGCCCCTTTCACGATGCAAGAGTTAAGAGTGGCCATGACGTCTATAAAGGTTGGCAAGGCTACTAGCCTAAATGGTTGGTGTATTGAATTTTTCAGGGAGTTTACAGATCTTATTGGACAGAATATGCTAGAGGCCTTCAACTTGAAGCTGGGGAGATGACAAGTCAGATGAGAGCTTAACTACTCCAAAATTGTTCTTATCCCCAAGCAGCCTAATCCATCAGATTCGGCACACTTCAGGCCTATTGGGGTTTGTAATGTGCTTATCCAAATCTTTTTGAAGATGTTAGTGCATTGTTTGGTTCCAGTCATGCTGAGACTACTTGGGGAACACCAGGAAAGCTTTAGTAGAAGCAAGTTATTGCAGGATCAAGTGATTTTGATACAAGAAGTCCTTCACGCCATGAGGGAAGCTAAGTTTCTTGGGATCTTCCTAAAACTAGATATTACAAAGGCCTATGATACGGTGAGTTGGGAGGCCTTGTCCACAATTATGATTAATAAAGTTTTTGATCCCAGCTTTGTTAGCTTGTGCATTCACATATAGGCCTTCAAGGCGTATTCCTTTGATGTTGGGGGGAGGTTTTGGGGGTTCTCCTCCCCTAGTAGAGGTCTTCAGTAGGGAGACCCACTTTCTCCTTTATTATTCATCATTGTGATGAATACTCTACAATTATATTACAGGGTGGAGGGAATTAGAGGGCTTGAGATTGCAAGGGTGGAATGTTTGGTTGGGCATTACTTTGACAATACCATGCTACTCTCCAGGGTGGCAGTTACATAGACACTAGGGATTAATCATGCCCTTCAACGCATGGCATTGGAGATTGGTTTAGAGATCAATCAAGGGAAATCATTGCTCCATTTACTAAACGTTGATGTGCAAGTGGGGAACCGAATTTCATAGATGCTGGGGATCCTACATGGCACTGTGCAGGATTCTTACCTTGGTATCCCCCTATTCGAATGAGGGAGGAAACATATGTGGACCAAGCTGGTGCAAAAGCTAGACACCTAGATTGGGCATTGGGCCAACCACTTCTTGACTAGGAAGAGTAGAATTGTACTTGCTACGAGGGCACTTTCTACCATTGCATGGTTCATGGCATTGGTGGCTTCTTCCCTGCAAGCCATTATTAAGAAGATAAATCAACTGGTGCATAATTTTATTTGGTCTAGGGGGAGGGGGTAATCAGATGCATTTAATTGGTTGGGAGACTATCGTGCACCCTAGGGAGGTAAGTGGACTAGGTGTATTCAAATTTGAGGATGAAATCACGATGGAACATCAACGGCTAATAATGCGCTTAATGCAAAATCAATAGGGGGCCGCCCAATGGATAAAAATAATGGCCAAAAATACAAGCATTGGGAAACAGGCCCACATGATTTGATGATGTGGAAGACACTTTGCAAGCATGTGTAAGTCATGCTAGGGCAAGGTCTACTAGGTGAGCCTCCGCAGTGGATCATTCAAGGACAATACCTACCTATGGGAGGCTGGAAAAACATTTGGCAAGGCCAATTGCCGAAGAAAGTCAAGACGTTTATTTGGCTCATTGCTCATGATGCGCTTCCTATGCGTGCAGTTCTGAGGCAACAAAGGTTATGGATTAATGACGACTGTCCATTATGTTTCGACCACCCCGAGATGATGGAACATGTCGGATATCAGTGCCCTTATGTGCTAGACACTTGGCAGGCAACGACTTTGCATGGGCATGCTAGTTTAACCAGGGATTCAAAGGCAGCGGTGATTCTCTGGAAGTTGTGGAGGCTCACAATCACGTTGTTTTTCAGTCGGTGCAATTACCTCTACCGGTGCAAGTCGCAATTAATGGTGCATAGCTATGGCAAGAAGCAACGGCAGCAATGGGCGTGATGCCCACTTTTGAACTAGCTTGCATGGTCTACCATGCTAATCTGGAGCTCTAGTGGCTAGTTGAGGGGGTCGGGTGGGACAAGGTCCTACCACTGATGGAGGGGGACCCAAAGTTGGTAGACGATTCCTTTTTCTCATATTGGAATGGGGAGGTCACTAGCTTTCGTGGGGTCAGAATTGTGCTTATGGAGGCGGCGCTAGCAATGTATCTAGTGGTCTTGGCCATGGGGGAAACGGTGTTACCAACAAGGCATGGACTACAGGATGCCGAAATTTTTTTCAATTGGGTGGTGCCACGTACCAACAGTGGCCAAGTGCCAAAATCAGCATTGCCCCTGATTTGGAGGCAGGCAACTAAGCTGGTGGACCGCTTTCTAGTCCAATCTGGTAATGTTTCGAAACTCCAAAGCATGCACTTCACCCTACTAAAGTGTACAAGGCTTGGGCATCACATGAACTTACCTAAGTTCTTTCTAGAGTCACTCCACAAGCACCGAAGGGGTAGACACTCAAGGTTAATTCTTGTGCTCTGGCAGGCTATGTCATCGAAACCACCGCCAAGGCCTACCCCTCCTTGTAGGGTTGTCTATTCTCATCAGCCAAATGTGCCATGGTGATAGTCTGCCCCTTAAAAGGCTGTTGAGATTTGGGCCATGTTGGATATGGCAATGGATGTGGAGGGTGTTTCGAAGGGTGCTAACATACTAGTGGAGTGGAGGACATTGGATGAGTTATTCCATATGGCGAAGGAAGCCACTGAAAAAGCCAAGGCTGAGGAGTAGAGGATTTGGGAAGCCAAGTGGTGTGCTTGTGAGGAGGAATTTCAGCACACCCAGGCTCACCTGGAAGCCTAATTTCTAGTGCAAGAAAAGAAGCTAATGTGACAACATGTACTTTGAGAAAAGAGAACTAGGGCTATGTTGATCAATGAACTAAGGGCACATATCAAGGAAGAGCTGCAACATGAAGAAGAACAAAGGGTGGAGCAGGAGCACTTGGAGTTGCTTGCAAAGGCACATGAACAAGAGGAAATAGAGCAATTGCAAAGGTAGCAGGATAAAGCACATGCCCAAAAGACTAGAATGTGGCTGAGGAATGGGGGATGCCCTTATGTTGTGTTGAATATTCACATAGATACCACCTGGTCAGCACTTCACCGACACATCAGGAGATCCTCTGCCAAGCTCCACACTGATGGAAAAGGGACTGCTGAAGAATGTGCCTGCAAAGAAGCAGCCTTCAAAGAATTCCAGCAGGTGGTAGCTTTTGTGGATTCGGAGCACCATCGGGAGATGCTGAACAATATTCACAATCAGGAAGCTCCTGGTTATGACTGTCTCACACTATCCAAGCATCTATAGCTTGGGGGACTGTAGGAATCATGAAATGGTTTAAGTTCTTGTTTGTCTTATATTTCTGTAGGGTGCTGATGGGGCAGCTCATGGGGCCCCAAGTTTTTTATATGTGACCTGCTAGGTAGGGTTTCTAAGTTGGAGCATTTTTTATGGACAATGGCAATATGGTCTGTTCACTTGGGGCCCCTAGGTGGGTGGGGACAACCCCAACAACCCCCCGCCCCACTGATGTTGGGGGTGGTCTCTCCCCCATACATACAATGTAAAAATGAATACTTTTTCTTGTTTGTACAGTCTTCCTATTTAGTAATATAATCCTAAACATTTTCTCAAAAAAAAAAAAACATCTATTTCAATAATTCTTCAAGACTACTGCTTGAGGACAAACGCTATCAAGGCAAAAGCATAGGAAAATCTTTTAGTCCTATGAAGAAAGCATATATCTTGGCATTTAACTTAAAATCTTTTCTAAGATTATGGAAGGAACACAAACTTGAGTTTGTGGAAATACAAATCTCGTTCCTCAAGGGCCAATGCAGGCAACCTCCAATCATAAGGAGCAGCCACTATGGCATTTGCATCTACACCAAACTCAACACACCATCTAACCCATTCTCTCCAAATTGATGACAGTGGACCTGCATAATAAATTTTGGTAAGACAGCCATCCAAGGATTTTCTAGCAGATTATAGAAAAAATATAAAACTATTTTAAAAAGTACATTTTGCTTTAAGATATATTTTCATCAACCATTCTCTTAACATAACTAAATTTCACATGGCAAAGAGGGTTTTCGTTGTACTGTTTGTCATGCTACAATTGATAGGCAAGCATCATGCGCTGTGTGTATTCTCTGATGCCTACTTTTGAAACTTTTACCTTGATTTATTTCATACATTCTCTCAGTCTCTTTAATAATATGTCAGTCTATTTAGTAAATGATACAATATAGATAGCGGAGGAAATTAATTAGTAAAGAAATCATGTGGTTCACTGTTAATAATTCACATTATTATCAACCTCAATGTGTCACATTAAGAGTTTAAAAATGTATAATCGTAAACCATGCACATGATCATTAATCATGGCAAACAATGGTAACTGACTAACACAACTTATAATCAAGGGGTGTTACCTTTTTAAGGTGCTATAAATAAGGAAGACTATCAATGTCATGTATCTGCAGTATCATTCAACACCGCAGTATTCTATAAATACAGTTAGTGTTTGGTACTTGAGTTACATTGAATACTTGTTCGCTCTATTTTTGCAAGATCCTAAAGTATACTTCGGTTCTCCTTGGTTTCAACATTGCAACTGCTCTACAGCATTTCTATACTAAATCCATGACTTACATGTTATACAGCGATTTGTATTAATTATAACTAAATCTTGGGTTGGACAGAGCTCGCATGGTTACAACAGTTCTGGTTTATTGTTAGTTTCTATCTGCATAGTTGAGCACTTGGTCACTTAACTACTCACTCCATGTCCCTGTAAATGTTTCCTTTTAAGAGTTGACTCTATGGCAAACCTTAACTCATCTATATCAAACTAATTAGTTCACCGCTTCCTGTGAATCTCAAATTTTAACATTCACATACTTCACATGCAGTTCTTAGACAACAGAACATTACAGGTGCTTTTGTCTCAATTACAAAAAGTCAACTATTTTGATAGGTACATGAACTATTAACATTAGCTATGTAAAGATAATAATGTGTATTTTCTGAAGACCTGTAGCAATGTGACATGGCTATAATGATTTAAAGGTCTAACATGTATTGCATATTCATTTACATGCAACTTTGGTTGTTATTTCATACGACTGATTTCGCTAGATTCACCCTTTATTGTAAACTTGCACAACATAACCAAAGATCTAGAGTGGTCCTAAGACAATCTCCACTAAAAACACTTTCAAACAAATAGGCAATCAAAACTCACAACATTCCATTGATCAAACACAACAATAAAAAAATGCTCAAAGGAGCAACACTGCTACCTAAAAGCCCCATTGCAATCCACAACATAGTCCAGCACATAACAATCTCATCCCATCTCATACAAATGCTAGAGAGAAGTAGACTCCATGTCTTAGTAACATCAGAAAATCAACTAAAGGTCTAGAAAGAGTTGAATCCAATCTTTAAACTTACCATAATCTCATTCTACACAAATGAGCTCTTCCTCACAAAATCCTCTTCTCAATTGGCAAAAGGCAGAAAACATCTAGATGTCTCTTTTATTTATACATCTGATCCTGCCCAAGCACTTGCAGCATTAATTTTGTGTGTTTTTCATATTTTCATTTATAATTAGGATTTTTTTAAAAAAAAATCTTGAGAGTAGTCCCTCGTTATCTTCACCTACATCGTGGGTCAGGAATATCTTCGTGATGCATCTCAGGTCTAAACAGCATTCTGCCACAACAACCTCATCAAGATTGATGATTCCTCTTGTTTATTAAGTGAGCCACTTTGAAGAAAATAAAAGCTTTATTGTCAAACTTCAAAGTTATTTGTCAAAAGCAAAGTATTCCAACACTACAGATCCAGGTTTACCTTTTTCTCCCAGAAAAGGAAAAAGAACAAGAAAAAGTCTCAGTGTGGTTGTATGTGGATATTGTGGAAGATGATGTGTAGACATTCCACATTTTTAGGAGTTTGATCTCATCCTTCTATCTTTTCTGAATAAGATGAGATCCTAGTTGTCCATGCTTATCCATATTCATGTTTATCTATATCCATGATTGTCTCATCCTTGAATGTTGTTGGAAGAATCCAACTTTATATATTTGTAGCAGCACATACTCATAATAATAGATTGAAGATTAGCAGATTAAGAGAGTTTATTTTTGTTCTTTACTTTCTGCTCAGCATAGGTAGAAGATCCAGGGCCCTTTAGTTTAGGTTTTTCAGATATTCTTGACATAAATCCATAAAGATTATACCAAACCAGTGCCACCGATTAGCATCAATTGTACACAGGAATGAATAATTAAATTACCAGGGCCAACCAATCATTTCATTATTCAAGGGTGTAACACCAAACAATAGTAATGTTCTTGTATTTGGATCTTTATCTGTTGCAACAGTTTCTGTGTGAACTGTTTGACATGCAAGTTAAGGGTTAACACTGAAACAAAATAGAGTGAAATAATTGAAAAGCATGAATGGATTCTAAATTAATGTTCATCTTATATTTTCTAACGGAGTTAACATCTTGACAGGCATAAGTTGATCTTCTACAACATACATTAGCATTAATACTTTATTTTACATTATTCATGTTTTTTCGTCTGTTATCTTTTATCTTGGTTGACTATACTAACATACAACTCCATATCCTGGGTTGCTTAATCATTTTCCTTTGCAAATCCTATTTAATAAAATTTTCTTCTACTTTGTTACATTTTTAGCAGTCAAGGCATGTCCACATTGTTTACTTCAATCCTTGCTGGACATTAATTATGTTCATCATCATCATTTGAACAAAATCCCTGGGAACACAGAAACAATTTTGTTGTTCATATTATACCACTCATGGCTGTTCAGTTGGTAAGCCTCTGGTATTCCATGTTTTGCCGTGACCCTTGTCAGTACTTCACCCCATGCACTGCTAATGTTCCTTTTCTCTGAGTTCCTTACCTAGAATAGAAAAACGTTCCTTGAAAAGGTCCATGAGCACACTACGCTATTTTTCACATTAGCAGGTATTCAATTTTTGTGTGCCAACGCTACGTACAGGAATGTTGTACTGTACTGTTATATTATCATGTTTCCCCCTTAGAAAGGCTGCATAACAAGTGATGGAGCATGCTATAAGGCTTGTGGCATGAATATTGGTTAAATGACAAGCATCTTATTCTTTTAGTTAGGAGGCCAAACTTTTGCTTATCTGAGTCAAACTGGCAAACCGCTCATGGCAAACTTTATAATGTTTAAACCTTCAAACAGATGAACAGTGTACACTGTACAAAGATTCTGAACATTTGCACTACTACTGTGATTCACGTTTTATGTTGAATTTGAGCAATCCATTTTTGAGAAAATTGGAAGTTTTTGATATTGAACAAGTGAACTGGACTAGTAGTAATCAATTACTGATTTTGACATCTGACTTTGTCAGTGAAGTTAAATATCTAATTAAAGAAGATTGGTATGGAAAATAGAGAGATACTGCAAACACCTAATTTTCCTCCCACCTATAGAAATTTTTAATATTCCAACCTAAGTTCTCTTAAGGTATATTATTTTAAAGCAATTACACATATGAAAAGGAAAACAAATTATGTGATACCTGGATATGTTTGGATTTGGTAAACTTGCATGTTTATTATTACAATAAAAATAAATGATGAAATAAATCCTTCAATAACTGAGGACACATGTACCTGTTATGTAACCAGGGTCAATTTCTGTAATAGCAGATAGACCACTATCTGGACGTGACTTGCATTCAGGATGATCCGTTTGGTTATAAGGATTAAGCATCATGCACTTCAACCAACAATTGATGACAGATATAACCTGTCAGTATGATCATTTTGGTTATAAGGATTCAGCATCATATTTTAAAAAGCATTAAGTTGCTTGTGCTTTTTAAGTAAAGGAAAATTAAATTACTTTTGTAAGCAAGCAAAAAACGCAGTAAAACCTAATGTACATGAACTTGTTGGTAGCATGACTGTTGAATAAATTAAATTACTTAATAAAATCACTGACAAACACATCTCCTACATGAAGAACAGTCTACAATAAGTATGACAAAGAGTACTCTCCACATCCTAGAGCCCATATGAAATAACCTACTAAAAACAAAACGCACAGATAAAAAAACCTTGATGGATAAATATAATAAAATAACTCGCTGTGTGCTCAAAATAGCATCATGCAGAGCATTCAGAGTACAAGAAGTAAAACTATTACATCATATCATAATATCTGCATCCGTTAAGTAATGATCAGTAACAAATAGAAAGCTAATCTGAAAATAAAGTAAGAAGCTTGCCTTAGTACAGGCAAATGAGTACATAGATAAGTTGATGAAACGTCTTCAAGTGAAATGAACAAGCAGTTAATAATAAAATTATGGGAATGTACATATTAAAGGATATTAAAGGATTTGTTCACACTACCTAACAGCAGTTCATGATAAAAAATACACACTACCTAATTTCTAAAATCATGACATGCCATTTACTAATTTTGTATTTACTTCAACAGTATATATTACATACACATTGAAAACTATGGGGTGTGAAAGTACTAACTTCAATCTACCAGAAAAATATTGTATGAGACAGTTTATGTGGATAAGGCATAGGACGAAAAAATAGAGAAAATCAAAAATTGAAAATAGATTAACCTCTAGCTTTTAATACAGGAAAATGGAAAAAAAGAACTTATATAGTCAACCCTATAGTATTCGAACATGACTAAGCTGATGATGATGATAGTTATGTGGGTGTACATAACATGTTGCAATTTGGTTACAACTAATATCGGTAGGTAGTTGGCTGTTACTTTCTATAATGTTATGGGTAATTATCAAGCTAGTATCTTCTCACACTTTTGCAAACTAAATGAAACTAGGACAATCATCATTATCATTATCCTAGCCTTAACCCAACTACATTAAGTTAATTCTATGAGTTCTTTTTTACATTTCACTATATTAATTCCTGAATCTTATATATCCTTCTTTATTCTTACATACCATATACACTTCAATGTTCCTCTTTGTTCTTTTTCTTCTACTTTAATTAAGCCACTTTTTTTTAACAAATACATCATACGTCTCTAGCCTTTTCTACACATGATCAAGCACCATCAAAGACAAGTTACCTTTATCTTATCACATATAGGTGTTATTATCAAACTTCTAATAAGATCACTATTAATTCTATCTTTTTTAATGACATGCAACATCCACCTTAGCATTATCATCTCTACCATATCCACATGTTGTTCCTACTACTTTTTAATATGCCAACATTCTGCACCATAAAAATCACAACTCTCACAACCACCTAGTAGACCTTTCCCTTCAATCTAACAAAAATTCTTTTTTCACATAGTGCACTACTAGCTTATCACCATAGCATTCATCTTGCTTCAAACATATTCATTACACTATTGTTAATCTTACCATCTATTTGTAGAATTGATTCCAAGTATCTCAATTGCTTACTTTGCATGACTTCTTGGTTTTGCATTTTAATCTTTGTAGCTTTAGTACATCCTATTCCATTGAAATTGCACTCCATGTATTTTATTTTAATTCTAATCTTTAACCCTTTTAATCCTCAAATTATTCTTTGAGTCTCCATTTTCATAGCAAGGGTTTCTTTAGATTTATCTATCAACACAATGTCATTTGCAAAAAGCATACACCAAGGAATATCATCTTGTATTTCTTTAATCAGCTCATACATAACAATTGCAAACAAATAAGGGATTTGAGTAAATCCTTGTTGTCAATCAACTATTACAAGTAAGGTAGTAGTTTCTCCATAAATAGTGTGAACTCCAATTATGACTCCATCATACATTTCTTCAATAGCATTAATATACCCAATTGGGCCACCATGCCTCTTTAAAGCCCACTAAATAATATCTCCATAGGCTGTATCATAAGCCTTTTTCAAATCAATGAAAATCATATGCAAATTATTTCTTTTATATCTCAACTTCTTCATTAATTGTCTTAACAAGAAAACATCTTACATAGCTGAACTTCTAGGCATAAAAACTTGCATGATTACATAGTTGAGCCTTTTTCACTCTACCACTAGGTTTTCTTTTATGTGCATTTAGTCCTTTTTCTATACTCTTAATATGCCTTTTCATTGAAATCCATAGATCATTCACACTAGTGTTCAAATCCTACAATCCTTCCATTAGCAATTTATCCCTTAATTGTGTTGTTTTTTCTCCTTTTAAATTCGGCCATCTTATACTATGCGCTTCTTTCATAGGATATCAATTGTTCAAATTTTTGATAGCTAAGTATGTTACCATTAATCTATATTGAATCATAAGGCATTCTCCACCTAAGACTTTACAATCTATATATGTTCTCCAATCTTTGTTTCTTACCCTATGAACTATTTGTGTTATGTTGATTCTCCTTTTGAAAGTTATGAAGTGTTGGTCCCTTTTCTTGAAATAAGTATTTGCTATTGCAAGATCATAGGTTTATGCAAACTCAAAGACTGGCTCTCCTATCTCATTTATCTGTAATGCATGTCCTCCATAAACCCTATCATAGCCTGTCCTAATTGCTCCTAGAAGTCCATTAAAACCGTATTTCATTAATATACTCCACAAGTCCATTGAAACCTTATTCAATTAATGTACTTTCTAGCTCCAAAATTTGGTGCATTAACCAGTCCAAAGAATTTTAAAAGCTCTTCTTAATATTATCATCCAAACCAACTTGACAAGCATATA
Organism: Gnetum montanum; assembly: GCA_015680685.1. Classification (NCBI taxonomy): domain Eukaryota; kingdom Viridiplantae; phylum Streptophyta; class Gnetopsida; order Gnetales; family Gnetaceae; genus Gnetum; species Gnetum montanum. The sequence goes on from MNCI01001601.1 coordinate 475,412, forward strand.
CACTTGAAATGTTAGCAACTTCTTTTCCCAAAAGAATCTTAATGACCATTATCCTATCATTTTTTTGCACAGCTAATACCACTTTGTCCTTCATCTGTTGATTAACCACTCCGTGCTCCATTTTTTAAATTCTCTCTCCCTCCACAATAATAGAGCTTATAGTCTTCACCAATATATTTTTCGTCCTCCCTCTTCTACTTTGCTTCTTGCAAATAGTGAACGAGATTTGCACAGCCAAACCAAGCTTTGGGAACACTTCATAAACTAGAATAATACAGGAAATATAGGAAATACAAATTATATTAAACATAAGCTGCCTTCTTCATTTTTCTATAAAATATTCATTGAAATTTAAGAAGAATTAATAAGTTTTCACATAAGTAGCATAACAATCCTAACACCTTGAATAATGAGGAGTTAAATGCTGACATAAGCCACCTTCTTCATTTTTCTATAAAATGTTTAATTAAATTTAAGTACCTAGAACAATATAGGAAATATCAAAAATACAGATTATATTAAATATAAAATGCCTTATTCATTTTTCTATAAAATATTTATTGAAATTTAAGAAGTATAAATAAGTTTGCACATAAGTAGCATAACACTCTTAACACCTTGAATAATGAGGTGTTAATGATCGCATAAGCCACCTTCTTCATTTTCCTATAAAATGTTCATTGAAATTTAAGAAGTACCTAGAACAATACGGGAAATATAAGAAATATAGATTATATTAAATATAAGCTGCCTTCTTCATTTTTCTATAATATATTCATTAAAATTTAAGAAGTACAAATAAGTTCACACATAAGTAGCATAACAGTCCTATCACCTTGAATAACAAGGTGTTAATGGTCACATAAGCCACCTTCTTCATTTTTCTACAAAATATCAATTAAAATTTAAGTACAAATAAGTTTGCATATAAGTAGTATAATAGCAGTAACACCTTAAATAGCTAAGAGTTAATGGTCACAGGGCTTCCAGCAAATTCAGCCACTGTTCATTACATAAGCCACCTTTATTTTTCTATAAAATGTTCATTGAAATTTAAGAAGTCTAAATAAGTTTGCAAATAAGTAGCATAACAGTCCTACCAACCTGAATACCGAGGAGTTAATGGTCACAGGCTCACAGTAAATTCAGTCACTGTACATTCTCACGTAAAAAAGTATCATCATTTTAATTAAGCCACCTTCTTCGTTTTTCTATAAAATGTTCATTGAAATTTAAGAAGTACTCGTTTTTCTATAAAATGTTCATTGAAATTTAAGAAGTACAAATAAGTTTGCAAATAAGTAGCATAACACTCCTCACAACTTAAAAATGGAGGAGTTAATGATCAAAGGCTCACAGCAAATTCAGCCACTATCCATTCTCATGTCAAAAAAAAATATCATCATTTTGATTTTGAAATTGAAACTAAAATTTTTTACTTCCATCCAGTGGACCCTGGATGTATCAGACAAGTTTTAGAATTCTTTTCTAAGGATTTTTTTTCAAATGTATAAATTAATGCCACCTAGTTAAATCGAATCTGTAACTTGAGTTATAGGCCAAGATACTTACCACTAAGCTAACACCTCATTGGCAAACTATGAGTGCTTTCAAAAACCAAAAATCAGAAAAACGTATCCCAGTTTCGAAAGCAAAAAGCATGACCCCATAAATGAATTGCATAAATGGCACCTCAGAAAAAGTCCCTCGTAATCACTGAAAGAAAACAGTAATACCTAACAGGAACCACAAATGATACCTTGCGGGTGTCAAGCCAAACTGAATCAAGTGGATGAAAATCCAGAGGAGAGAAGGGACAGTCCAACATAGCCCATGCTCTGAGTTGGGTGGAAGCAAATCCAGGAATTATAACACCAGACAAACCAGATGTTTGCGGATGTTCGCCCCACCTGTGTGCTTCCACCATCACAAGAGCAAAACACAACACTGTCAATGCTGTTACCTTCATTTCGCTGTTTTTCCTATTTCTATTATTTCTCGGTATAAACTCTTCCTGAATTTCCGACCCACCCCTAGCCTCCTATGCTGCACTTGCCCGAAATTATAAATTTGCAAGTTTAAAAGGAGAAGGTTATGGGTTTCAGGCTGAGACTGCAACTCTATCGATGATGATCCATTGGGGCCATCCGACCCAACATGGCACGGCGGGTTTTCTAACGTTCCACGCTGCTATAGTCAATCTAAGCTGCTGTTGACGAAGAGTTTGGGTATTCCGGCATGCAGGATTCGGCAACAGCTCTTACGGCCTTACACTGTGTAACTGGCCTTTTTGATCAGCCTGAATTCAGACACTCGGGAATCGCCGGCTGTTACTGTTGTCGCCTTTATTGAATCTTCATTTAGTGATTAATTTTGAATCTGGGTATCTTCCTCTTCATCCTCTTCACGTGGGATTTTAATGTCTCACATTTCCGATCACAATTTTCACGCTGCTGGATCCCTGCTGGCAAATTTGCCTTCATTACTGTTCCTCCAAGGTAACTTCCATTGATTTTCTCCTAAGCTTTCCTTTAGCCTATGTGATTATTTATAAATAGTTTTGTGCTCATGGAGGGAAGGTAGATAGGCTTCGTTATATGTAAAATACAGAAAGCCCGTACCCTTTTAGGGAGATCTGCTTCCCTAAAAGCAGCCAAGGTATCTACAACTACGATACCTGCCTTTTGGTGAGGACTCACGGTACCTTCCACCCTCTCTTTCAATGGAAATGTGAAATTACTGGTTTTATGTACTATTTATTTTCTTGCGTAGTTGAGTGGTTGATGGTTACCATAGCCACCAAGGAAGAAAGGCTTATTAGAACAAAATATTGGCTACCTCTTCCTTCAAGCTATAAATGGAATTTGAAGTAGGGGTCTTGGAACCTGAAATACGAAAAATATAGGTACACCCCAAGATTGATATAAGTTTATAGTTCAATGCTATTTAGTAGAATTGAATTTGTGACCTAGAGTTACCAAGCCAAGACTTGCACAACTAGGCTAACCCCTCATTGTTAAATAGAATTTAAAGTGGGTCATGACAGTGACCCAAATATGGTACCTTGTTACACAGATAATAACATCTTCATTATCTAAGTTATGCTATTATTGACTAAAAGATAATATAATCACTTAAAATAGATAAAATAATCAACAAGTTAGTTCATTATTTTATTAAGCCAGAGGTTGCCAATTTGAGTCATATTTGACATATCAATATACTCATCTATAATTCCTCTAAACTATCATGTTGTGTAATGGCACTACCCTATAGAGTAATGCTCGACACCACCTTGAGTCCTAAAATCATCAAGTATTCTAGAGAAAACTCAAGATGAGCTATGCTTCAACATACTCAAGAACCTACAAGCACAACAAGAGTGCACAACACACGTCACACATTAGCTCAATGATAAGAAGTGTCACAAGGATGCCACAAATAATTATATAAGATATGAATCATTGAGACACACACACAAAAGACCACAGAGAACACTAGTATACTTACAAGCCATAATAATCCTTGATACAGCTAGGAACACACTCCTCGTATGCACATAAATCTCTACCCAAAGGGAGAACATGCACATGTAACCATAAAGAATCAACAAAACAAACTATGATACTCACAAAAAAGAAACCAAGATTGTAAAACTTTTAAGAAATTTTCATACTCATACTTCTACATAGGAATAATGATATCGGCACACTCTCCTTAAACATACTAGAGATACAAATGAGAGAGAAGAGTACTAGTTTTGATTCCTTGAGCTAATAGAACTACATATGAGTACATATGTTGGTGATACCTTATTCTAGGAGGTTGGGGTTATGCCCTAGCGGCAGGTGGTGTGGAGCTCATTGAGTCTCACTTTAAGCCACATGATAGAAGGAATACCAAACTTACCTCTCTTGTAAACTGATTCAATATGCTTTACTCGATGAGTAAGGGTGGTAGGGAGGTATTGGAACCCTAAAATAATTGTAATATAGGCATACCCCAAGATATATAACTTAGCATTGCCTATCAGAATTGAACCCTTGACTTCAAGCTTTCAAATCAAGGTCTTAACACTAGGCTGACACCTCATTATTCTTAAACATGAGATTTTGCGAATAGAATAGTTTGAAACATTGCTAATTTTCTTCTATGGATCATGAACTAATGCATTGAGACACCATTAACATAAAACCCTCAAATGAAAAACCACTGTTAACCCACTGCACATGAATATGAAATTGCCACATTGTAACACCAAATTAATGCATTTTTTAGGCATCCAAGCCAAGGCCTTTTCACAAAATCAATAAAAACAATAACAACCACACATACAAAAGCATGGATCTAACACACTACCTTATACTTGGTGCATAATGATATAACTTTCTTAAATTTTCACAAGAAATAACTAGTAGAATAAAATTTGTTTCTTCTATATTTTACTACAACGAACTTTACCACATGCAATTGTGTTTACATGAATTGGAGATCATTGATAACATCCACTTGGGACTTCATACAATTTCTTAATATTTAAGAAAGATACACATCCAAATATCATAACCCTAATATTTAAGATATATGAAGTGTTATGTTGATAGATCGACCAATCATAACCATGACTAATAGTTACAATAGAGTATTAACAAACATTAACAAATAAACAAAAAAATAGTATGAAACCATGATGGTGGAAACATAGCGTGAAAACATAATTGATGGTATATCAAGATGATAACAAATATAGGAAAAATACAAAGCATAATGATGAGTTTGTTCAATCAATAATATCTTTAAAATCTTCCATCAGATGAAACATTATGTTTATTTATAAGCACCAAAGATTCAATCCATTTACAAACATATTGAAATTTTTTACACTTAATGGCTTAGTAAAACCATTAGCAAGTTGATCTTTGGCATAGATGTAGACTAGTGAGATAAATCCTTTAGCAAAGACATGTTGAATGTAATGCACTGCAATTTTGATGTGTTTGGTTCTCTCATGAAACATTGGATTTTTAATCAACTTGATAGCATTTTGATTGTTACGATGAACCCATTATTGACAACACAATATCCTTCTTAAGTTCTTTGAATAATTGATGGAGCCATTTCAATTTAGCAACCAAATTGACTATAGCCCTATATTTGAATTTTGTAGAAGATAAGAAAACAAACTTGTATTTTATTAACCATCATGAGATTTTATTCCTATGATGTTTAATCATAAATCTTGTAGTCAAACACCATGATGAAATATCATCATTATGACCTACATATATGTAACCTTCTAGATCAATCTTTTAAGGGTAGTCATAGTTTAATTCATAATCAATAGTGCTATTTAGATATCTCAATATACCTTAGGTTAAATTCATTTGTATACTTGTTGGCTTTTATTAAATCAAGACAAAAGATTAACAGAATACACAATATTTGGTCAAATATTAGTTAGATGAATTAGTTTTCCAATCAACTTCTAGTACACTGTGAGATTGAGTATAGATTTTGAATCATCCACTCATGTAGCACTATCAGAACTCAATGATGTTGATTGACTATTACAATCCAACATAGGATATTCTTCCAATAAGTCCAAAACATATTTCTTTTGCATAACTCATGTGGCTCATTGATTAATAAATTTTAAAACTAAGAAAATAGTTAAGCAAGCTAAGGTATAACATTCCAAACTTAGTTTTCAATTGATTTTTAACATGTTGTATCAATTGAGCATTCTTCACAATAATTACAATGTCATCAATATATAATAGCATGATTAAACTCCTTTGGATTCTTTGTCTTCATAACATAAAAACTAACATTTACATTGCATCATTTGAACCCCATTTCATGTACAAATTCATTAATGTTTATGTACTATTCATGGGAAGCTTGTTTAAATCCATATAGGGACTTTTTCAGTTTGCAAATATGATCACTAAACTTAGAATCCACAAAGCCTTCTAGTTGGTACATAAATATTTCCTCTTATAGATCTCCATTTAGTAATGCAAACTTCACATCAAGTTGATATAATTTCTATTCATAAGAAGCTACTAAGGATAGGATGCACTGTATGATTCTTTGTTTCACAGTGAATGCAAAGGTTTCTTGATAATCAATGTCTTTCATTTTCTTAAAGCCCCTAACAACCAACTAAGCCTTATACTTATCCATCATGTTATCAACCTTCCTTTTGATATGAAATATCCATTTACATGTTAATATTTTTAACTATGGTGAATTCTTAACTAGTTCTTGTGTTTTATTTTTCATCAACATATTATATTATGCCTTCATTTCCTCATACCAATCTTTGTTTTACATTACTTATTGCACACTCATGGGTTCTCCTACTTCAAATATCATTTCTAACTCAATCACATCGTAATGATCTTTAGTTACAAATATTTTTTTTCACTACGTAATCTTTTCATTAGCATTTCATTGATGTGTTTTAACTCTGCTAGTCTTAAGTCTTACAAATGACTTTTAAACCACAATGATTATTGTCATCTTGAAGATTCCATGGAATAAGAATAAAAAATTGAAGATGTGATATTAATAATTCCCTGTTGTTGGACCATCACTTAATTGGAGGAATATCTTTCAAAGCTACAGTTAGAATTCTATTGATAATATGAATTGCATAATATGCAAATTTTGTCCATAATGATTTTGGCACCTAAGCATCATTCAACATGCATCTAATCATCTCAGTTATTGATCTATGTTCCTCTCTATAACACCATTTTGCTATAGTGCATACAACATTGTGAACTCTTGCTTTATACCATTCTTCTTATAATACTACTTAAATTCATCTAAAATATATTTCCCATCACCATCACATCTTAAAATACTCATTTGAACATTCTTTTCATTCATAGTTCTTATTTTTAAATGTTTAAATTTTTCTAACACCTATGACTTTAGGGCCATTTCATAAAGCTATGTCATTTAACTGAAATCATCAATAAAGATAACAAAATGCTTTTCATTTCTTATTCCTTGTGGTGAAAGAGGTTCACATACATCTAAATGTATTATCACAAGTGCTCTCATAGTCTTAATCTCATGGTGTCTTGTAAATAGTAGATAATGCATTTTTTTAAAGTTACAATAGGCACAATTGAGTACTTCATTTTCATCAAAGTTGAAAATCTCAAGATAAAACTGATGCATCGTATTGAAAGTTTTTATATTCACATGTTCAAGTCTTAGATGCCATTTTCTTAGTAAATCCTTATTTTCATCAAATACATTGTTTTAACTTGGTAATCCACCATTTTCAATATATCACTACACACCACACTATAGGCTACAATAACATCATCATAGTGTATCATGCAATAAGATGTGTCACTATTGACAACACTCTGATGTTGGGTCCCAAGCCTGTCACTTTGTTCCAAAATCCTCTAGGCAAGGTCTACATGTTAGAAGGATGAGTTGTGCATGAATTGATATATTTTACACTTAATCCTATGATCATTTTGTTTGATTTGCTTCTATGTTCATGGATAGGTTTTACATCCAAAGAGGAGGACTAGTGACAAATGATCAAAACTTTGCTTCTAGCCCATATGGCGTTGAACGAATTCTCTCAAGGGGATAACACCAAGATGCAAGTGCTTAACCAACTTAGTATAGAAGCTGCAAGGTATAAGATGAGTTATTTGCTAGTGTATCAAATGTGTATTGTTGTCAAATGCATCCGTGAGTTTTGGAATCTCCTTGACTATGGTGTAAGGGTGCTGATCCAACAAAGAGCTCTGACATCATTTGTTAAGTTGAGTAAGTTCACAATGTCTATATTTGTTTTTATATGTATATATCATGACTTTTATTGTTGGTAATTTTTTTATTTCCATAGGCTAACTAAGTTTGTCCAAACATATTTTGTGAGAAAATTTTCCATCACTATGATTAATTTTGGCCAAATTGAAAAAAAAAGATACTTCTAAAATGGGGTGAAGTGGACAAGGCTCAAGAGTGGTTGGCTAATTGGGTCCTAGTGGATGTTCAGGAGATGATATCAAACACAAGTTTGTTCGATTTGTTCCTGCTACCTAGTCTCAAAGCTTTTCTTGCAGAGATGTTGAATTTGGTTGATTCCTTCAACGAGGATGCCACAAAATTCTACACATAGGTTCATGGCTTGCCAATAGTCCTAACTATTGATGACTACTTGTTTCATAACTTATTCAGGATTCTTCAAGAAGGGGCCAAGATGATAGAGAAAGGAGAAAAAGATTCAAGCCTTAGAGGAATCTTGGAGGCTTGGTTGAATTTCCCTCCCGATGTGACATTACCCTTGGAAAAGTGTGAAATTGAAGATGTTAATTAGTTGTCCTCTATTTTACTCATGAATTTTTCCTATCTTATTATCACATAAGAAGATCATGGGGCTATAGTAAGCTTAGACAATGAGAAAGGTTATAATAACTACGACTAGGTTTAATTGTGCTACAATCTTGGTTTTGGGGCTTCAAAATGAAATCCAAAAGCTCTGCAAGAAGGTTTCCTCTATGCATCATGTGCACTACATGTTCTTCATTGTATACTTGAGGAGGTTTGTAGAGTTTCTAGTTTTGAAATTTAATAAGTGGATGAAACGTGACTTATCCCACTTCTCCTGGCCTTGGGTAAAAAATTTTGTAGATTTTATTTATGCCTAGTGTCCATCCATAGAGAATGTTGGTGAATCTCTATCTATGATAAAAAAAATATCAATGGTCATTTGTGGATCTTCATTGGATAGCATGGAGGTTAAATGGTTGGATGCAGAAGTTGAGGGAGCTGCAAGGGAAAGGATAAAATGTTCTAGGATTGAAGTGGAAGTTCTTCCTTGCAGCAAACCAGAGCTTCGCCCAAAGCTAGCAATCAAAGTTAAGAGCATGTAATGGGTTTTGAAAGGTATGTATGTATGTTTAACTTGTTGTGGTTTAATTATTCCTTGAATAAATCATTTATTAATTTCTATGATTTTATGTGTAGATCATAAGAAGGAAGCTACGGCTAAAACTGTAACAAAGGTGATGAGCCACAATATCGCATGCACGATATTGGGTCCGCAATATCAGATCCTGCCAAGTAATATCGGACATCCGATATCGAGACTTGTCTCGTTGCCTATAAATAAGAGGTGGGTGCACTTGGTTTGGCAGTTAGTTCTTAGTCCCTTACCCAAACTCTTGAAGTTTCTCCCTCTTAGAGTTAGAATTATTTCTGAGTGCCCGCAATAGGAGTCATAAAGCAAACGGATCTTTATTCGAGCATTGTGTACTTGAGTACACCTTGCGTCCAGAAATAAAGACGAACTTTGTGATAAACCTTGTAGCATTCAGAATAGCTTATCTCTTATCCTTAATGCTACTTATAGTTTTTTTAATGCTTTCATTAGTTAATTAATGTTGCTTTTATTGATTTGTTAATTTTCACAAGTAAGCACACTCAGTACGACCACTTCCAGCATGTGTGGAATACTTGGTAACCCAGTAACGATTAGCGTTTGGTAATCCCAATAGTGTTGCATTGGTTCAGGATGTGTACGGAAAGTGGGAACGAATGTTGGTGTTAGGACTAGTTAGGACCTAGTTAATTAGTTAATTTAAATTAGTTATTCAATTAATTCACTTCTTCCCTCTTTATCACCAAGACATAAAATATAAGAAGCATAAAAATCATATACCTCAAGTTTACTTAACCATATAATCGTGCCATACGAGTAAGCTTGGGAAGACAATGATTGCCTAATCCATCCTTGTTTTGTGAAGGCGCATAAGCACTTAGTCCTTGGAGTTTGACCGGATCACGCATAACGCTTGTATTCGTATGGTTGAGCGTAGGGGTACCTTGTTGCTCATCATTGGCACCATTGCTAGGGACTTTGTTGTTTGTGCGCTAATTAGAACTTAGGAATCTTCCCATCATTGGAACGAACCCTTAGGGTTGGTTATCTTAAAATTATTAGAAAAGAGAAGAGGAAAGTGTCACACACTAAAGAATTAATCATGTCTCCTTCTTCTTAGGAGAGTGTTTCACCACCTAGGTCTGACACAACGAACAATCAGAGGCGTAGTACACATGATGACCTGCTAGTGCCCCAACAATTTCATGTGGTATACGTTCATCTCAATGAGTATATACCAAACTTTACCTTTATCCTCCACCAGGATGAACAACTACATTGAAGTGATTTAGAAGGTAACATAGTGTTACCTTCTGATCGTTCAGTCCCAAGCATGCTTCTTCATGCTCTCACACGAATTGGTATGCAACACTTACAGGTAGAGTATGTTGTGCATGAACACGACTCGAGAGAGGATCAACCCATGGTGGCATAATGTCAAAGGGACTTACAATAGAAGAGACATCATAAATCTATGAAGGGGAAGTGGTCTTAGGACATTCCATATGTCCTAAGTGAAAATGAGGGTGGTGAACCTACCTTAGGAGGTCTTCCACAAAATGATGTTCCTCCCATTGACTTTGGTCAAGGGGTTGTGTATCAGAATCTTCACTCAACTATCCATAACCCGGATTTTGGTACCAATGGACACAAAGGGTCTAAAAAAGGAGCACTAACACATGACAAAGATGGACATTCTGATCGTAACCACGATCAAGGCTATGACCATTGAAGAGGAGGTAGCAGGCACCATCATGGTGACGTTCCTCCTTCCTCTTCACCTTCATCATCTCCTTCCCCCTCTTCTTTAGGATCAAAACGTAGTCGTAGAGGGAAAGACCGTGAGGATAATGGTAGGCAAAATAGGAATAATAGACAAAATAGTCAAGAAAGGGGATGAGGGCATTCTAGAGAAACATACTGCAAAAGGAGAGAGAGTAGGGAATAGCATAGGCATCATAGACGCCATAGAGAATACGATCACGATGAACCCCTACTCGCTACAAGAAGTATGCTAGATATAATCGAGGTTGTTAGGATCCCAAAAAGGCACTAAAAAGACATTAGGATCAAAAGATTGGACATGAAAAATATCCCACAATTTGAAGGGGGATACAACGTTGATCCTCAAAATCATTTGCAAGCATTTCATGATGCATGTGCCTTGCAAAACATAGAAAATGAGTGGCAAAAACTCAAGTTGTTTCCATGGATACTGATCAAGGAAGCAGAAGGCTAGTACTAGTCCTTAGAATTAGAATCCATTTGCCAATGGAGTACCATTTTAGAATTGTTCAATGATAAGTATCAAACATACTCCCGAGTGTCCAACTTGTGAAAGCAAATCCAAGGATGGAAACAAGGAGGACACGAACCCTTGGATGCTACCATGGGCTGATATTATGCATTATTACATTGTTGCCCTAGCCATGGTTACTCGCAGAGGGAAAAACTATGTCATCTTGTAGATGGACTTAGGCACGAAACATGAAGAACCCTTCAGACTTATGCCCAAGGAAGATTATCTGAGTTTAGAGCCCATCAAGTACAAAGATTGTTGGAGCAAGTTGCCAAGGAGGAAGGAGAGTTAAGGAAAAGAGAGAGTGTAGAGGAATACAATAGAGATCCTTCCCTCCAAAAGAAGGGAGTTAGATTTTGTGAGGATGAAGAAGAGTCACCACTTGAAGAGATGGTGAATAGGAAAACTTTGCCCATTCAAAAACTTGCATCAGAAGTATCGGCAAAGGTGGACCAAATGTGGGACTCCCTAGATAATAGATTTCAAACCATTCTCAAAATAGTAGAGGAGTCTAGAGAACTAGGTAGTGACTAAGAAAGGAGAAAAAAGAAAGAAACTAAATATGCATGTAACAAAGGTAAGGGCAAAGTTGCCATCGTTGAAGAGGTTGTGGATTTGAATACAGACAATGATGATGAATGTGAGATATATCAATATGACCATCCTAAGGGATGTTGCCTAGTAATCTCACATCTACAGGAGTCTGGGGTATACACTCTAAACTCATGATTAAACAGACAGCAAACACCCTGAAGGTTACCTTATCCTCAAGGTAGCCCAAGATAGTTCCACCAACCCTTGACGTATTATCCAAGTGGAACTCCACCACAACCAAATGAATAGTATCAACAGTGGCAACACCCAAAATCATGGGGAATGCCACCATCATGTCAATAGTACCCTTACAGTCAACCTAACTTGTATGGATACTACATGTAGCAAACAATCTCTCCATGTGACTCTACTAGTCACGTTACTCCTTAGTTTCACTACCAAACTCATGAGTACTATAGAACTCCTTCTCCTAGAGGAGAGGTTTTACAAATGTATTATCCTTCTCATCTAACTGCACCTCTTCCATCCTTAGCTTCATTACCACCTACTCCAACTATGCAGGGTGAGCTCCCTAGTCAGCCGCAGCAACGTAATGCTACAAGGGCTATCAACCCTCAACCTACTATTGGTTCAGACAACCACATAAAGAAGAGACCTTTCTTTAGAATCAACAGTCCAACTAACTCCTTGCAACCACAAGCAGCAAATTCTCCAAATGCCTCACCACCATTCGAATCTTTAGAGCTCCCTTCAAACCAGAGATCGCACTTAATGCACACAGTTATGTTGACTCATGCAACGACTAATTGGATTAAAGCTAGCCATCTTCCTAGGAAATTCTCTGATCCTGGAAGTCCTCTTATATATTTACAAATTGTTGGGAATGAACCTTGCAAGGCTCTTTTGGATTTAGGTTCTGGTGTTAACGTAATCTCTCATGAAATGTACAAAGCCTGGAACCTACCTCCACTAAAAAAGAGTAACATATGTGTAGAGTTGGGTGACCAATCCATCATTGTCCCATTAAGACTAGTAGAGGACATTGTCACCACTATTTGTGGGTGGTCATATCTAGTCGATTTCCTAATGATTCAAGTTAACAACTGTAAGGGGGACTTCCCAATCATAATGGGAAGAGCATGACTAAGCAAAATTGACGTGCACCTAGGAATACATGATCTTTCCCTAGAAATATCAAAGAAAAATACATTTGGAAAGATTGAGAAGAAGAAAGTTCCATGCAGCGCATATAGTGACACAGGGTGTAATTGCTTGTAGAAATCTTGGTTTGTACAACATTTAACATTTCCTACATGCAACCAGTATGCACCAATAACTAACATACAAATATGCTTGTATGCAACAACCATAAGACAGGAATGCACCTAATGGCTAACAACTGACCAAGAGAAAAATTCAGCTATATGCATGGAACCAACTGAGAGCTTGACTTGCACCTACATTAATAACATAGATACATTAGAGTAAGCCCATCGCCAACTTCCAAGTCCTGACATTGAAAATATCAACTAGGGGAAGTTGAAAATCCCTGACAAGTTCAAGCAAAAGCCCCTTGAGTTAAAACTGTTGCCCATAGGTATAGAGTATACCTTTCTCAAAAATGGAAAATTGGTAATCATTAATGCTAAACTTGCTTCTCAACAAAAAGAAAGACTATTGAAAATGGTAAATAAATGGTTGAAAGCCTTTGCTTGGTTATATCCCAAATTAACCTGAATAGATCCTAGGATATGCCAACATAGAATTTACACTAACCCCTCCATGAAACCTCGACGACAACCGCAGAGGTGACTAAACCCAAAGCTTAAGCAATTGAACAACTTCTAAAAGTTGAGTTCATCTATCCCATTGCTGATAGTGAATGAGTTAGTCCATTAGTCTTTGTGCCCAAAAAGGGAGGTAAATGGAGGGTGTGTATAGACTTTAAGCTATTGAACATGGCAACATTTAAAGACCACTTCCCATTACCATTCGTCGACCAAGTCTTAGATACCATTGCAGGGTATTGCTACTATAGTTTTTTGGATGGCTACAGTGGATATCATCAAATTCAAATAGCACTAGAAGACCAAGCCAAGACTATGTTCACAAGTCCTTAGGGGACATTTTCATATAAGTAGATGCTGTTTGGTTTGTGCAATGCCCCAACAATGTTTCAACGTTTGGTTCTAAATATCTTTTAGCAGAAAATAGGAAATCGTGTGGAGGTCTTTATGGATGATTTCTCCACCTATGGAGTGGACTTTGAACAAGCATTAGACTGATTAGAGCAAGTACTAAAATGATGTGTAGAAATCAACTTAAGGCTTAATTGGCAAAAAAGCCATTTAATGGTCTAAAAAGGTGTTGTATTAGGGCACAAGATTTCACAAACAAGGATATAAGTAGATCTTGAAGAGATTAAGGTCATCCAAGGAATCACTCGGCAACCTGAAACTATAAAAGACATTTGATCATTCCTTGAACATACTAGCTATTAGAGATGCTTCATTGAGAACTTTTCAAGGATTGCGAAACCTTTGGTAGAACTAATGAAGAAGGATGTACCTTTTGAATGGACCAAGGAATGTGAGCTAGCCTTCCAAATCTTAAAATAGACGCTTGTAGAAACGCCTATTCTACAAGCTTTTGACTAGTCCAAACCGTTCCACATAATGACTGACGCGTCCAACTTTGCATCCCTATTACATCCACTGTGCAAGTTGAAGTATCACTGGTGCACAACTCAATTACATCACAACGGAAAAAGAGTTAATGGTTGTGGTCTTTGCACTAGAAAAATTTAGGCACTATGTATTAGGCTATAAGATATTTGTACATACGGATCATAGTGCAATTCAGTTCCTAATGAATAAACTAATGGTGAGCCCTCGCATCATAAGATGACTCGTGATCTTACAAGAGTTAAATCTTACAATGATTGATCGTAAAGGCACCAAGAATGTTATTGCTGATTATTCATCTCAATTGCGATGGGACAACAAAGAGGATGAATATCCAATTTCTGACTATTTCCTTGATGAGCTCCTCTTTCCAAGTGTGATAAACAATCACTTACCCACTAATACAAATTGGTATAGTAGCATTCTCACTTATTTGATTACACAAGAAACACCACAAGGGTTAGACATTAAAAAGAAACAACAGTTTCTACACCGAGCCAAATATTTCATGGAAATCAACAGACACCTTTATAAGGTATGTCCTGATGGCTTGGTTCGATGGTGTGTTCCTGATGTAGATCAATTGCAGGTTCTCCAAGATGCTCATGAGCGCCCTTGTGGGGTTCATTACATGGGGAGACAAACAGCCATAAAAATATTGCTTGCAGGATATTCTTAGCCTACATTATTTCAGGATGCTCATCATTTTGTCCAATCTTGTGAGCACTGCCAACGTGATGGGGGAATGATTGCTAGAATGGAGGGTCTGCAACAATGGATTCAACGTTTAAAATCCTTCAACATATGGGGAATTGATTTTATGGGACCTACTACACCGATGTCCAATGGAAAAGCCTACTGTTGGCGATCGTTTGGGATGCAACCATCAACAAGTGTCCTTGAATAGGATTTAGGTGCTTGCTGGTCTTCTGGCAACACTAACGCCTAGATACCTCCAAATAGACTCAGTAGTTAATGTGAGTATGTGTGTGTATTGTTGTAGTATGTGGTTTTGAAAAATGAAATGATTGGATTGCGTGTAAACTACAAATGACTTATCTTAAAGAGATTCAGCCAACTTTGCC
>MNCI01001601.1:521673-534601 GCA_015680685.1 Gnetum montanum
TGATTGAGCAATATCAACAATGGCAGCACCCACAATCATGGGGAATGCCACCACCAAGGCAAAAATATCCTTACTGGCAACTTGACCCATATAGATATTACGTGTAGCAGTCAATCTTCCCACATGACTCTACTGGTCACGTCACTCCTGAACCTCACTACCAAACCTGTGAGTATTATGGGACTCCCTCTTCTAGAAGCGATATTCTGCAAGCATATCATCCTTCTCATCCGGCTGCATCTCTTCCACCAATAGCTCCACTACCACCTACTCTTGCGATGCAAGGTGAAATCCCTACCTAGTCGTAGCAACGTAATGCCACGAGGGCTGTTAACTCTCAACCTACTGTTGGTTCCAACAACCACATGAAGAAAAGATCTTTCTTTAGAACCAACACTCCAACCAAGCCCTTGTAATCACAAGTGGCTGATTCCTTAGACGCCTCAGTATCAATCAAAACTTTGGAGCCCCCTTCAACCCAATCACCGCGCTCAACACATACGGCCATGCTAACACATGTCGTCACCGATTGGATCAAAGCTGGCCACATTCCCAGGAAATTCTTTGATCCTGAGAGTCCTCTAATATACTTACAAATCGCTAGAAATGTCTTGTGTAAGGCTCTTTTGGATTCAGGTTTTAGTGTCAACTTGATTTCNCTGTGTAAGGCTCTTTTGGATTCAGGTTTTAGTGTCAACTTGATTTCTCAAGAAATGTACAAGGCTTGGAACCTGCCTCCATTGAAAAAGAGAAACATCCGTCTAGAGTTGGTTGACCAGTCCATCACTATCCCATTGGGACTGGTGGAAGCCATTGTTACCACTATTTGTAGGTGGTCGTACCTAGCTAACTTCCTAGTGATTCAGGTAAACACCAGTAAGGGGGACTTCCCAATCATAATGGGAAGAGCATGGCTAAGCACCATCGATGCATGCCTAGGAATCCATGATCTTTTCCTAGAAATATCAAAGAAAAATACATTGAAAAAGATCAAGAAGAAGAAAGTTCCATGCATTGCATACAATGACACAAGGTGTAATTGTATGCAGAGGTCATGGTTTGTGCAAAGTCTAGCATTGCTTGCATGCAATCAGTGTGCACAAGTGATTAACATACAAAGATGCCTGTATGCAGTAGCCACACGATAGGAAGACACCCAGTGGCTAACAATTGATCAAGAAAGCATTTCACTCATATGCATGGAACCAACTGAGGGTTTGACTTATGCTTACATCGATAGCATAGATGCATTAGAGCAAGTCCACCACCAACTTCCAAGTCTTAACCTTGAAAATATCAACTAGGGGAAGTTGGAAATCCCTGAGAAATTTAAGTAGGAGCCCCTCGAGCTGAAACCATTGCCCAACGATATGGAATACACGTTTCTTAAAAATGGAAAACCAGTAATTATCAATGCTAAGCTTGCTCTTCAACAAAAAGAAGAACTGCTGAAGGTAATAAATAAATGGTCAGAAGCCTTTGCTTGATCATATCTTGAATTAATTGGAATAGATCCTAGGATATGCCAACATAGAATTTACACTAACCCCTCCATGAAGCCTCGAAGACAATCGTAGAGATGATTAAACCCTAAGTTGAAGCAAGTAGTTAAGGAAGAAATCGAACAGCTTCTCAAGGCTGGGTTCATATACCCATTGTTGATAGCGAATGGGTTAGCCCCTTAGTTATTGTGCCCAAAAATGGAGGCAAATGGAGGGTATGCATAGATTTCAGGTTACTAAATATGGCAACATTCAAAGATCACTTTCCATTGCCATTTGTCAACCAAGTCTTAGACACCATCACAGGGCATCGCTATTACAGTTTTCTGGATGGATATAGCGAATATAACCAAATACAAATAGCCCCAGAAGACCAAGCCAAGAGTACATTCACTAGTTCTTGGGGAACATTCACATAAAAATAGATGTTGTTTGGCTTGTGCAATGCCCCTGCAATATTTCAATGACTAGTTCTAAGCATATTCCAATAGTAGATAGGGAATGGCGTGGAGGTCTTTATGGTTAACATCTCCACTTATGGAGCAAACTTTGATCAAGCCTTAGACCAGTTGGANATCTCCACTTATGGAGCAAACTTTGATCAAGCCTTAGACCGGTTGGAGCAAGTGTTAAAAAGATGTGTAGAAACCAATTTGAGGCTCAACTGGCAGAAAAGTCATTTGATGGTCCAAGAAGGTGTAGTATTAGGGCACAAAATCTCACACGCAGGGATAGAGGTAGACCTCGAGAAAATCAAAATTATCCAAGGAATTACCCATCAACTGGAAACTGTCAAAGATATTCAGTCATTCCTTGGACAAACTGGCTAATATAGGAGATTTATTGAGAAATTTTCAAAGGTTTCCAAACCATTGGTGGAATTAATGAAAAAGGACATACCTTTCAAGTGGACCAGGGAATGCGAGTTAGCTTTCCAAACTCTGAAACAGAAGCTAGTAGAAACACCCATTCTACAAGCTCTTGACTAGTCCAAACCATTCCATAGCATGACTGACGTGTCCAACTATGCTTTAGGAGCCATACTTACATAGTTAGATGACCACAAGTGTCCTTATTACATCCAAAGTTAGTAGCCCTTAACTTGCTAGATGAAAATCGATTAGTTGCCCTATCATCTAACGAATTGCACAAGGCCTTCAATAAACAATGTCATGATCTAAGAGTTAGGAAAGTTAAATATCATCCAGGAGATAAGGTTCTCTACTGGAATCCCACACATGTGCCACAACGTACTAAATTTCAAACACTATGGGAAGGACCTTATATTATTTATGCAACTTTTCCTTCAGGGGCCATGACAATATACAAACTTGAGAGCTCGAACAAGAAGCTGTTGGTCAACGTGCAACAAACCAAACCTTTCCATGAGCTTAGGATTGCCAGTACATATGCTACATCTGTTAGTGGACAACCTTGCTCATTATTTCAGATCTCCTCCTTCCAACTTAGTCATGGGGGATATGACCACCTATGCTAACTATTCTAGGCCCTTGGTTCTTTTTGAATTTTTGTTTTACCCATTTTTTGTTTTACACATTCTTTTAACTTTTCTTATTTTTTTTTACACCATCGTTCATGTTTTTACTATTTCTTTGTTTGCTTGATTTACTTTTTTTTCATTATCTAATAAGTGCTCATGATGGTGGATTAAATTATATCATATTGATTGCTAATGTTTGGTTTTTACCTTTGATTTATGATGCTAATATTAAGGTGTGGTTCTTTTGGTAAAATAGGCAATGAGTCCATGCCGTCCACTCATCCATACAACTCTATGGTCTCCTTTATAGTCCCTCTTTTTCTAAGTAAACTTTTAATGAATTGGTGGTTGGGTACTTTTCAAACCAAGGAAAGACTCAAAGGATGAAAAGGGTATGACTTCAAGGGGCTTTGATGCATTGGTGCTGGCCATTCTCTTGGGTTCTTGGATGCTTTCTCTTGGGTTTTCCACCATTTTGACATTGTTCAAAAATCAAGAAGCTGAGTGAATAAAAATAAGTCTTTGCATGGTGTGGTTCTCACGCATAAACATAAAAAAAGAAGAGAAAAAAGAGAAAAAGGTGAGAATTCAAAGCACANACAGTTTTATCATTAGTTCGTTCTGGGTTGATGCATTATTTTTCTTTGGTGAATTCTTGTGGGTAAGTTTTTAACTCTTGCTTCCAAATGACATTCTTAGAGCCTATGGACTCTTTGGTTTGTGGGTTTGTCAGGGCATAAAGGGCATGAGCCTGCTTTGGGGAGGACCCACTAGCATTTCTTTTTGGTGCAATTGTTAAGTTCTTTCCCTTAAACATTTTCTGCAATCAATCATTTCTTATTTCATCCCCATCCATGACATCCATTTTATTGGTGTTTCCATTGATATTTTTCATCTTTCTTGTTCCTTATGTTTTTCCATCTTATAGCTATCGAAGGTTTGCTCTTAGTTGTGGGAGCCTTGGCACAAATTTTTCAATTTTTTCTATTTTACTAATTGCCTAACCCCTACACCTTGGATAGTTGCCAGTGATAAATCTCCAAACCAGTTTCTGCCATAACCACAACTCAGCCAATGCGCTTCATATTGAGGCAAGGTATCAAATGCATTGTGGTTTATCTATCCTTGCTTATTTGTGACTGTGTTGTGTGTGCAGATGGTGATCATACAAACAATGGACTAGGCTTGGAAAAAGCACTCAGAATGGACTGGAACTAGAGCATTTACGAAAGGAGCAAGTTTGGTGGCATGGCTATGGATAAACAATGGAGGCGCAATCTCGGAATTGGCGACAACACGCTTCATCTTCTTTCTCTCTCTTTCTCTTCAAACTACCAAATAAAGGCTTGGATGTCATTTATGTACGAGTGTTCACCATAATGGTCATGAACACTAATGTTGTAATATGCTTATTGAACTGTTCACTGGGCACATTGAGTCTGTCATCCCATTCCACCGTCAATTGTCAATTAGTTAATAATCCCATACCTTCCCAATATTTTGTAAGGAACTCGAGGACGAGTTTTCATTCAGTTGTGGGGGTATGATGAGAGTGGTTACTCTAGTAGTTATTCTAATTATTAGAGTTGTTACTCTAATTATTAGAGTAGTTGCTCCCAAGCCTATAAATACAGTGGCCAGACGCACAATTGGGAGGAAGTCTTTTAGTAGTCAAGTAGCAAAACTCTTGTAGTCTCTTTGAAAGTTAGAGTATTTTCCAAGTGCCCGCAGTAGGAGGTCTAAGTGTGGATGGATCTTTATTCGATCATTGTGTACCTGAGCACACCTTGTGTACGACAATAAAGACAAGCTCTTCGATTCATCCTTGTAGCACTTGAGATTTTTTTTCTTATGCATTTATTTTATTTTATTTTCTTATGCATTTATTTTATTCTATGCACTTTACATTTCTGTTATTAGCACAACAATTCATTTTGATCAATTAAGAAAATCGTTAAATTACACAAGCACGACCACTTCAAGCATGCATGTAACACTTGGTAATCTAGTAACGATTAGTGTTTGGTAATCTAAATAGTGTTGCACTAGTTTAGGATGTGTATGGAAAGTGGGAATGGATGCTGGTGTTAGGATTAGTTAGAACTTAGTTAATGAGTAGTTAAGTTAAATTAGTCACTTAGTTACCTCTCTCCTTCCCTACTAGCGTAGGAAATAAAAACATAAAAGCTATAAAAATCATATGCCTCAATCTTACTTAATCATACAATTGTGACATACAGGTAAGCTTGGGAAGACAACGATCAACCAACCCATCCTTGTTCCACAAGGGTGCATAAGCACTTAGTCCTTGGAATTCGACCGGATCGTGCATGAAACGCTCGTATTCGTATGGTTGAGCATAGGGGTACCTCACCGCTCATCAGAGTACAATCAAACTTTACAACAATAAGCTACATTCAACTTATATATTAAATAGTTAACTAAAAAATTCTACTTGGTCATGTACATAAATATCAAAAGCATGACTCAAGTTATATCATCTAATAAACAAAGGATAATCTCTTGCAACACTCCAGTGATCATAAAATCCTCTTTCTTTTAACACTTGCACTTACAACACCTGCATACATAATATGTAGGAAGAGGCACCACTTTTCATTCATAGAGTGAACTCCATTCTTGATATGCCAAGACGGGATCTAAGTAGAAGGATCATCACTAGCTACAAAACAAATGTTATAAATGGATTTTTCCCAACCAATGAAATTTCATAGGCTTCTAGTTAAACATTAACATAAATAAAAGTTATTTTATCCACATGTATTTGGTATCTCAACTTAGCTATAAGAAAACTATAAAATTCCTAAGATTACTTCTAAGTAAATAATGTCCTAGCCATAATCTATACATACTTTGACATCTAACAATCTAATTTGTCTTATCCTATGGTTGAACTGGCCATGGCTTGCTATCTAATTATATGCATCAAGAAAAAAATGCAAAAAAGTTCCTATAGCTATATGCACTATAGCTTACATGTTGACTAGTTAAATACAACATATACATTTAAATCTTGAGGATCATCACCCAGTGATTATTCATAATACTAGTAGTAATACATACTATGCATTATAGTTATACACATCACAACTGATCATCTTTAGAAGATAGGTAAGAAAAATAATAATAGATAGATTGTGAAAAAAAGATAGATAAAAAAATTAAAATAAATCATAATAGCCAACTATTCTTTTACCATTCTTTTTCCTATAGATTCTAACTTGTAACAAAAATACAATTCATAGATTTGTCTCTATAATGAGTAGCCTCTAATATGATTGGTGAGTGGTGAGAGTTTTCTATGCTCATCCATAAAAATAGCAAGAATTGTGAGTAGATCATAATCTATGAACTGAACTAGTGGTATTTCTAGATTGTTAAGTGTTGATTGTAGATCATTGTCTTTCCAACTATACCTGCGTTAGTCTTTAGTTCGTATGGTTAAGTATAGTTGGGACATATGGTAGTTGATGTTAGTATGGACATTATAAAATAATATTAGAATATAGAGGTTGAATCTAATTAATCTAAATTATAAGGAAATAAACTCTGTTCTATCCTAAGATGATGAGTGTTTGTTTCCACTTGTAATACATGTCCTAAATGCATATATTTACTACTAGGATTATCAAATGTAGCAGTATTGGATGAACCAAGTTTTAACATTATTTGATTATCAAGAAAATATATATTACACTCACAGTGGTCATGCTTATTTCACATAGTCTAATCATGTGCTAGAAGGTAAATTATATGTTAAGTACATAGAAATGTTAAAATTAATCTAACTACATATCAAGATAAATAACATAGAAAACAAAGTTTAAAGTAAGTTAAAGTACTGCTATGGAAAGAAATAATTTTGATCCTTATTTCTGCTCATGCAAAGTGTCCAAGTATATTGCACTCAGATAAACACTATTCAATTACTTTAGACATTATTGTGAGTACTCATTGACTGTAATTGAAACTTAAGAAAATAAATTGACATGATTATGCTATGTATGCACTAATGTATGCCATTAATGTGGTAGGTGGATTTATATTTATAGATATTATTAACTATAGTATTAATGTAGCATAAGCTATGTTAGCGTAGTTATGTCAACCAAAATATTATTCATCATACCACTACGACTAACTAAAAACTTGCCCTCGAGTTATACAAAATTGGGATAGAGTTTATTTGCAAAATTGTGGGAGTGGTACTTTAATAGAAAGACTAACTTAACAACTTAACAAGACTTGAGTGCCATATACAAAATATTTTTGAGTACCTAGACAAAATGACAAGATGAAAAAATTTGCTTATAAAAAATGATATCTCTACAAAATTTTTTAATATAGATGCCTTACATGGTTCTTGATGGTGGAGGCTCCTCCTACTGTGGTGGTCCTTATGACTAGTCTAATGCTATTGCTAATTCTTTCTTTATGCTAAAGGCTTCTAGTAACATCCTCTTCTTCTTCTTCTTTCTTCATGGATCACTAACTATTCATATTTATATTTATAGACATTAATGACTACTACATCAATGTAGATGTATTATCATAGTCAATCAAAATACTATTTATCATACCCCTACAAGTCACTAAAAACTTATCCTAAAGTTCAAATATATTTGGGTAACATTTGCTTACAAAATTGTGGGAGCGATGCTCTTACAAAGAAACTAACTTAACAACTTAAATAGACTTGAGTGAAACATACAAACTTTATTTAAGTGACTTGATAAAATGATAATATGATAAAATTTGGACACATTAGCTTACAAAAAAACTATAAGTTTACAAAAATTTCTAAGGTGAATTCCTTTAGTGGTTCTTGATGGTGGAGGCCTCTCCTACCTTGGTGGTTCTTATGATTGGTCTATTGCTATTACTTTTGTTCCTTTTATGTTGAAGGCTTACAATAATGCCCTTATGTTCTTCTTCTTTGTTCTTGGATTAATAACTATCCCTATTTATATTTACAAATAGTAACAACTACAACATTAATGAAGATATGTCAACTTAGTTGACTAAAATGTTGTTCATCATACCTGTATGACTAACTAAAAACTTGTCCTTGAGATAAACAAAATTAGGATAGAGTTTATTTACAAAATTGTGGGAGTGACACTCTGATAGAGAGACTAATTTAAAAATTTAACAAGCCTTGAATGCCACATATAAACTTTATTTTAGTGACTTGAGAGCAAAGATAAGATGATAAAGTTTGGATACATTATCTTACAAAACTATTGTAGGTTTGTAAAATTTTTCAAGGAAGATGCCTTAGGTGATTCCTAATGGTGAGGCTTCTCTTATCTTAGGGATCCTTATGGTTGGTTTGCTGCTACTACTACTTTCTTTCAATTGAAGGTTTCTAGTAACATCCTCATCTTCTCCTCCTTTTTCTTAACATCCCAAATTGTTTACATTAGATTAGCTAGGTTGGATGTTGCTAGTACTTGCCATGGACATGGTAGCACTAAAAACATTTCTTTGGCATTGATAAACTAAGCTATAAAATTAATGCATTTCACTTCAAAAGGCCTTACTTAATCCTTCAAACCATAGTAGTTTTTCATTCTCTTGGCTAGGTTTTTAGCAACATCTTTTTGATCTCTAAAATGTTCCCTAAAAACCTGTAGATTTGCATTTGCAATGTGCAAATTTTATAGGGTCTCACTATGGAGCTAGTGCTTATGTTTATAATGTGAAAATGTCATAGCAACTTATTTTTCTAGCTCATTTCTTAGCTTGCCTACCATGACCATTATAAGATTAATGTATTGTAGATTAGTAATTTCCATGTATTCAATCATATATTTGATTTGAAGCTTCTTGATTAATGCTATTGATCCCATCAAAGATATACTACTAATTCAGATCTTGGATTTGCTAAAGAAATATGTTAATTTTGGTCTTGGATATTTAGATCTCCTTCTTGTTGATTTCCTTTTGAAGTCCTAAATTTTGGAAATGGTTCTTAATGTTTTTGTGCTTATTTTGCCATGCTTCAATCTCAATGGTTGATTTTTGTTGGATAGTTCATTCTTCTTTCATTGAAAAATTCTAGTTTTCAAATACCAATCTACGAATATCAACATTAGGATGTGCTAGTTACTATTGGAGATGCTTCAAATGTTCCTCTAATTGATTCTTTTTCCTCTCAATATTTATTAATCTCCTATTCTCTGTGGTGAGGCCTTTATTCTCATCAACCAACCTGGTAATATGTTTGTTTCAGGCATAGATCTTGGCATCTACTTATGATGCATCTCATAGGTCTGTCTCCCTATTCATCTCCACTCGATGTTATTTAGAAGTAATACACCATGTGGGGTTTTCTAGCTAAGCATGAAGTTATGCAACTTCATCTTCTAAGTTTTGGTTTAACAACTTGTTATTCTAGAGCTAAGCTTCAGAGATAGCTAGCTTCCTCTTTATGGCTATAAGATTTGATTAGATTGATATAACATATTTTGGAATATCAAAGATGTTTAGAATTAAATGATTGATATGAACTAGTCTATCCAATGTCTTCTTGTTGTGCATTGTGTTCCTTCTCCCTTTGTTTCAGTTCTTGTAGACACTTGAATAGTTGGGATTGTAGCAAAATCTAAGATCAATGTTGTAAGGACCTTAAGAGATTTGTTGAGATAATTTTCCATAACTTATGTTGTAGGTTTTTGTCCTATGTATGTCATAGTTTCTTAATCTCCTTACTCTAGTATGATAATGAAGGATGTTGCATCACCTAAGATTTCTAGATATTGCTTTGGTGGGATTAATCAACATCTCCTATAGGATTGTTGAAAGCTAGAGCATTACTTTAGAAAACATTGAAGAGGTCAGCAGTGTCATTTTATTTTTGAATGATGATCCTAGGTACCTTATGAAAATGAGTCATTGTAAGAAGGTAAACATTGAAACCATCCATAGGAATGTATTGACTAGTATAAGATGAATTCATGCTAGCCCCTATGCATATCTTTCTAATGTCTAAGATGAAAGCAGCTATGATAGAGATTATTGGTAATACTAATGCTATAGAAGATATGGTTACTCCTCTAGTATTTGATGGTAATGAAAACTCTTATTGAATTCTAATATCTCATGAATTTACTAATTATTTTTTGATTTGATTTTGGATAATTTCTAACATCCGTACAACATTTTTGATACTTTTGATATTGAAAATCTATAATGTGTGAACCATCAATGTTTTTTATTTTTTGGGCTTTAAACACCAATGTATATGGTACTTTTCACCACCAAAAAATCCAGTGTATGGGTCACCAACGTGTGAGATTTTTGTTGCCAAATTTGTAGCATATTTGGGCTATTTTCATGATTTAAATTCCAATGTGGGTAATTGTAGCTCCACACACTACCCCACAGGTTGGAACAGTGTGTGGGATATGGTGGTATAGCATATGGAGAAAAAACCCATTATTTCTAATCATTTTGATCCTCACATTGGCATAAGTGAAATTTTCACAGCATGTGAGTTGTAAATCTCACTCTTTTTACACTAAAAATGATCCAAACTTTGTTGAAACAAGGCCATATGATATGATTTTTAATGGTAAATAAGATATTTATTTCTGACTTTAAATCCCATCAAATTACAATGTAAATTTTGGCTTCAAGGCTTCGTATGCATAACATGAATTTTCCATGAGGTGTTTCATTGGCTCCTTTTTCTTGATGTTTAGAGGATTGACTCAAGAGGTGTCAACAAAGAATGATAAACACTACTACAAATGCATCATAAATGCTTCCTTTCCACACAATTTGATAGCTATCAAATCATGCCAAGGAGTGTTCATAATGATGAAATAAGGTCATAATGAAATGTCAAGAGTTTGGGATGAGATGATGGCTATGTTGGCTATTGGAGTATGGTCAAAGGGGCTAACAAAGAATTCCAAATGTTGGCATGATGGCCATGGTATGGAAGTGACATGCTTGCTGTGTTAGAAGGTCTTTATGCTTGAATTGTTGGTTACTTGATGGTGTTTAGAAGAACTAGCACTCTACTCTTAGGTTTCTTTGGCCATTCAGCTTGATGCTTTTTGTTTAGAACCATTTCTTTTACCTTAGGCTATGTTGGCCTCTTAGCTTTCTTGGAAATTGCTCCCTTTTTTTGATAGGGGTGAAGCCCACTTTGGGATTCTATGCCAAGGATGAATTTTGCTTCATTTTCTCATTGAATGAGATATGTTACATTCAGTGAGCTTGATTTGTGGAGCATGTAGAAGAGGATGTCACATAACCATAGTGCTTGAATGTCAAACCTAGGTTTTCATTATTAGCAAGGTAAGGAGGGCTACAATTTGGCTATGGGATAATGGCTTAGAAAGGATAACAAAGATGATGTGAGGTAAGCATTGTTAATAAGATTACGATACATCTGTAGTTTCTCAATCTTTCTTGATGTCCCTGTACTTACAATAATAGACAAACAATGTACATCACTTGTTGCTTGCTAAAATTTCTTCTTCCAATTTCAAGATAACGATAGTTGCTTTTCATGCACCATCACCATCATCATCATTCTTGTCATTGTCATCACTACCATCACAACTCCCATCGCTACAACACTCACGTTTTTCATGTCTGATGTAGATGCAAATCCACCTTTGTTTCTTACTTGCACCTCTACGGATGAATTCAACCAAAGTAAACTTACAATAGAATGATTTTAGTTTCTCACTCCTTTCCTTCTTTCTTTGTGATCTTGTTCTACTCTTGGCCCCACAGAAAAGACGAGACACAACCATCATTAGAGTGAAGTGATTGTTCTTCCCTAAATTTATAGAGTTTGTCCCACACACTTGCTACCCCACACATTGTCAGTATGTGAGACTTGGGTTCTTAGCATGCAAGATTAAAACTCAATTTTTCTAGCATGTGAAGGTCAATTTCATAGTGTGTGAGAGCATTGTGGTTTTTTGGGGGAAGAATGGCAGCATGTGGGCTCCAAAAGCCAAGAAGATTTATGTTTTTTATTACTAGTCTTCCCACATTCCCAAGGACTATTGTGATTTCTTTACCTATTGTTTGCTAAAAAATTACACTCATCAAGTTCTAGCATTGCTAATTTTAGCCACCTATTTGGTTTTTTCAAAAATTGGTGTAATGTTCACTCTTTTAAAAGAATGGTAAAATTCAATTTTTAAAATGCTAGGCTTTCCTTAATGTAAAATTGCTATTAGGCTATTAAGCTTAATTTTTCCTTATGTTCTATGTTTCTCAACATGTCAAATTTTAATTTTTTTGTATGTCAAATAAGGTGTAACAAGGTTGAACCTTGGTGTGCATCACAATTGAGATGTGTTAATGAAGTTAGTTATTTTTTGTATTTTATGCTCAATGTCAACACTATTACCTTATAGGTTATTTTGTTTAAATTTTGTCAATTATTTTTCTATTTTTGTTGTTTTATAATTATGTTCTTTAGTTATTATTATTACTGTTCATTCATATTTTTCATTGTCTTAAATGATGGTAGTGATGACATTAGCAATGATGTTAATGATGATCCTCCTTCTCCTCCTATGGTTTAATATTGCCTACTCTTGGACATGTTGTATTTTGTTGTTTTTATTTCCTCATTGTTGTTATTATTTTTTTTTCATTGTCATATCCTTAGTAATTATGTACTTGTTGGCGACCGTTTGGGACGTGACCGCCAACGAGTGTCCTCGAACAGGATTTAGGTGCCTACTGGTCTCTGGCAACACCAAGGCCCAGATACCTCCAAATAAACTCAGTAGTTAATGTGAGTATGTGTGTGTGCTGTTGCAGCGTGCGGTTGTGAGAAATGTAACGATTGCATTGTGTGTAAACTATAAATGACTTACTTTAAAGAGATTCAGCCAACTTTGCCAAGTACTGTGAGTTGTTGAAA
>MNCI01001605.1:2617-26642 GCA_015680685.1 Gnetum montanum
TTTTACAAATTTCTTTAACTTTTTTTTTTTTTTTGCAACATCGTTTATGCTTTTTCATTTCTTTGTGTGACTGTTTGTTTTGTTTGTTTTTGTTTTTGTTCTTGTTCTTGTTTTTGTATTTTTTTGTTGTTTTTGTTTTGTTAGATTCGTCACCTAATAAGTGCTCCTGAAGGTGGTATGAACTATATTCTATTGATTGCTAATGTTTGGTTTTTACCTTTGAGTTATAATGTTGATACTAAGGTATGGTTCTTTTGATATAAATGGCAATGAGTCCACATCATCTATGCATCCATGAATTTCTATGTTCTATCTTGGCTTGGAACTATACAGTCCCCTTCTTTAATAATAAAACTATTAACAAATTGGTGACTAGGCATTTCTCAAACTAAAGAAGGACTCAAGGACTGAAAAGGGTGTGACTTCAAAAGGATTTGATGTATTTGTGTTGGCTATTCTCTTGGGTTCTTGGATGTTTTCTTCTTGAGTTTTCCTTACCATTCTAACATTGCTCCATTATTGGGAAGCTGAGCCAATAAAAATAAGTCTTTTCATTGTGTGGTTCTCACGCAAAAAAAAAAATAGAGTGAGAATTCGAAGCACACCTCTTAGACAAAATAATCATCTGGGCTACAAGCATTGGTTATGGAACTAAAAAAACATGTTCCCTCTAACTAAGGCCCTTTTTCACTTTCTACTTCTCCCTTTCTCGTTTCTTGGAATGGTGTTAACTCTTTGGTGGAAGCATTCTTGTTACTTCAAGTAGATGGATCGGCCAAGTGTATTAATGTGAAGTCACTGGATGTGGATTGTTTGAAGCTAGATTTGGAATGAGATCTACTTAGTCACATTAACCATAAATACACAAGGGGCTGTGCACCACCTTGTTCTTGGGACTCCGTTCCATTCTCTTCTCCCCATCATTCTTTCTCCATTTTCCACTTCATTGTCGGTTGTATCAGTAATCTATCTTTTGGTTGATGCATTGTTTTCTCTTTGGTGGATTCTTGTGGTTAAGTCTTTAACTCTTGCTCCTAAATGACATTTCCAGAGTCTACAGACTCTTTGAATGTGGGTTTTTCAGGGCATAAAGGGCATGAGCCTACTTTGGGGAGGACCCACTGGCATTCCTATTTGGTGCATCAGTTAACTTATTTTCCTTTCACAATCAACATTTGTTTTATTCATTTCCATATCTGACATCCATTTTATTGATGTTGCCGTTGTTTCTTTTTTTCCATCTTTCTTATTCCTTATCTTTTTCCATTCTACTGCTACCGGAGGATCGCTCTTAGTCATGGGGGACCTAGTCCAATTTTTTTAATTTTTCCTCATCCCTACACCTTGGGTAGTCACCAGTGTTATATCTCTAGAATCTGTATTGGCCATATCACAACTCAGCCAATGGACCTTACATCGAGGCAAGGTATCAATTGTATTGTGATTTACTTATCCTTGCTCATATGTGATTGTGTTGTGTGTGCAGATGGCAATCATATAGCAATGGATTGGACTTGGAGGAAACACTCAGGATCGAGTGGTGCTGGAATGGTTGTGCAAGGAACAAGATTGATGGTGCGACTATGGATGGACAATAGAAGGCATAATCTTGGCATCGGCAGCACCACATCTTCTCATTTTTTCTCTCTCTCTCTCTCTCTCTTCTCTCTCAGCTACCAAATAAGGCTAGATGTTAATTGTGTGTAGTTTTCACTCTTATAGCCATGAACACTAATGTTGTTATGTTTTGTAATGTTGATCTGTTCACATGTCATCCCATTCAGCATTAGTTATCATTCAAGTCATTAATCCCATACCTTCCCAATATTTTGTAAGGAACTCAAGGATAAGTTTTCATTCAGTCATGGGGGTATGATGAACCACGATATCGCGTACACGATATCACAGCCACCACGCAATATCACATACGTGATATCATGTCTTGCCTCATCTTCTATAAATAAGAGGCAGCGCCCTTGGTTCAAGACAATTAGATTTAGATCCTTAGCTAGACTCTTGTAGTTTTTCAATTCCAAAGTTAGAATTATTTCTGTGTACCCGCAGTAGGAGTAATAGAGTGAATTTGTACCTGAACACAATTTTGTGTACGGCAATAAAGACGAACTTTATGATAAACCTTATAGCATATAGATTAAGCTAATTAGTAATTAATGATTATTTAATGCTTTCCTAGTTAATTAATATCTTTCTCAACCTTCAACCCCCTTAGTTAAATACACTCAGTACGACCGCTTCGAGCATGTGTGCAACGCTTGGTAACCTAGTAATGATTAGCATTTAGTAATCCCAGTAGCATTGCACTAGTTTAGGATGTGTACAACAAGTGGGAACGGATACTGGTGTTAGGAACATTTAGAAACTAGTTAATGAATAGTTAATGTAAGTTAGCCACTTAGTTCTCTCTCCCTCTCCTTTATTAGCAAAAGACATAAAAAAGACAAAAGCTATAAAAATCATATACCTCAAGCTTACTTAACCATACGACCGTGAAAATACAAGTAAGTTTGGAAAGAAAACAATTGATTAACTCTGAGTGTTTCATTAAGGTGCATAAGCACTTAGTCCTTGGAGTTGAACCGGATCGTGCATGAAACACTTGTATTCGTATGGTTGAGTGTAGGGGTACCTCGCCACTCATCAGTTGTAAAGATAAGTTTTGGTCATTAGCATCTACATCAAATTCTTCCTCATCATAACTAATTAAATCACTTGAAAGGCATAAAAACACAAAGGGAATTATCCTAAGACTAAGTAAAGTAAATAAGTTATAAAATACTCCCATATGGATTTGGTTGGAGAGATCAGTTAGCTAGATAATCATGCATAAGGAGTAGTTACAAACAAAGAGTTAGCAAAACCAAATATAAACATAAAAATAATAATAAATAATAATCTAAATGAATAATTAGAACCAAACTAGCTAAAAATCCTCCACCATCCACAAAACCCAACAAATGAACTAAATGAATAAATAGTACTTACCAACCAAGGCTAATGACATAAGTATGTAGCTTACTACTAACTAATCACTACAAAAATATATGATACTTATAGATAAGTATCTAGCTTACTAGCAAGAAAGGCTTCCTACATAGTCATTACAAAAATTATTAGCATTGCTAGGACAAATTAAACCTAAATCCAAATAGTCAAGTATCAAATATAATATCCAAAATAGCAAATAAATTCCTAGGTGATGAGGAGACGTAACCAATCATCTATGAAGCTAACAAGGCCAAAAACCAAGAATTTTATTTCCAAAAAAGATCCTAAAATATCAAAAAAAAAAAATAATCAAATTTGAAATGTGTGTTGTAAAAATTTTCTAAAAATGTAGAAAAATGCCAAAAAGGTTTCCTAACCTTCTAAAAGCTATTCTAAGTTAATAAAATGCTAAAATATCATTTGTTACTATTTTCAAGCTTTCAAGGATTTTGGAAAGTCCTAGATACAATGTTTTGTATTATTTTCCTCATTTTCCATTATTCAGAGATTGGGCATCACTTTAGAAAACTAGCTTTGTTATTCAAGATGACATCAACATTTATCGTAACCTTCATTACGACCTTGCAACAAGATTGTGATGGACTAGAAAGGGCACCTTGAGATCCACACTAGCAAGATGAATAGCTTTATCTTCTAAGACATCAACATTTATCAATATTTCAAGAATTAAAACATGAAAAACTTCTTCAAACCTAATTCTATGGCTTAAAATTTTGGCAAAATAGAAATGAAGGAAAATTTGATTAAAAGAGATCAAAATGTGATCAACCCATGTCAAAACATTGACTAACATTTTATACATGGTAACAAATGTTAGAAATTGACCAATATGTAGAAATAATAATAAAATGGTTGGATCTAAAAATTAGGCATTTCATCAAACAATTATTGAACAAACATAAATCATCTAAAAAGATGACCATGTGAGATAAAAATACCAATATCCATCAAGTAGAGAAAAAAGCATCAAATTACCATACTTAAAAAGATAGTATTGTAGAAAGAAACCTTTGTGTAGCCCTAATCTCCAAAATAGGATTAAAATCCTAAGCAAAGTTGTAGGTCAACAATGGGATCTAGGTGAAATCTCAATCGAAATTATGACTTATCGAAGGTCTTGATTGATAGTGCGAATCTAATATAGCTCCTCTCCAATCTAGTATGATCTCCCTCTTTGGTTATACCTCCTAGATGTCAGCTATGTTATTGGATGGTCTCTCATGAAATGATTACCAAATATTTAACCTTGTAAGGGCAAAAGCAAAGGTTGTGCCACAAGTTAATCTAATGGGAAAACTAAAAATAAAAAGAAACACTAATTCTAAAAATATTTTAAAAATAGTTTTTTAACATGGGCTAGTACCCAATCACTGGGCTAATGGGCACTCCCTAAGGATAATTATATAACTATATATAAGCCCATGTTAAAAGCTATATCTAAGCCCAAGCTAATAGCTTGTTTAAGCTCAAAACATAACTAACAAAGGGGCTACCATGAGATCCTTTAAAACATAAGATAAAACAAAATTAATAACTAAAAACAAAAGTATAAAGTATTAATTTATAAAAATGCAAAGTATTCAAATAAAGAATATTACAAACAAATATACTACCCCATGTGCCAATGATTCATATAGTGCTTGATGTTTGCTAACTCAAAACTTTAATAAAATGGTTAATTTGTATATGATAAAATAAAATAAAACTCAAAAATATTAAAAATATAAAAATATTATAAATACTAAAAATAAAAATAAAATATTTTTAAAAGAAAAATGTAATTGAAAAAGGAAATAGCAAGGCACATAGCTCAAACTATAAAAGCTTAGTCAACCAGAGAAAAAAGGTTATATCATAGATATATGTTAGCAAACAAGACATCAAGGGCTCAAATCACAAACATACCAAGTAGGTAACTGGTACCTAAGGTAAGGGTGTTATAGAAGCCATGTTCAAGTTGGTCCAAAGATTTGAGCATAGTTCTAAATACTTAAATAATAAAAAAAGATCAATATTTCAAAAAATTCATATACCATTAGAATTAGTATTAAATATGTAGTTATTAGGAAAATGTATATTCATGTATATAACCTTATATATTCTTCTTCTTCTATATTAATGAATGTAATACAAAGGGACTTGTTCATAAATCATTTCTGACACTTGTTCTTCTTCATCATCATCCCAACCTTATCCTAATAAAATAGGGTTGACTATGTGAGTTTATTTTTTCCATTCACCTCTATGAAGAATTAGATCTTTATTTATTTATAGTTTATTCAAATCATCTTTGATCATTTTTTTTCCCATGTCTTATTTGGTCTTCCTTTTGGTAGCTTTCTTGGAATAATGATGTAGCAACCTTTGTTTATAGGCTCATTATATAATCTTCTTTGCACATATCCAAACCATCTAAGTTATCATTATTATAACTCATCCAAAATAGAAGCTACTCCAAGTCTTCCTTTGATGTTAGTATTATGTAGTTTATCTCTTTTAGTAACATTCAACATCCATTGAAGCCTTCACATTTCTACCACATTAACTTGTTGTTCATGTATTCTTTGTACTACCAAACATTTAACACCATATAATATAGAAGGTATGATTTTTATCCTATAAAATTTTTTCTTCAATTTTATTAGTATGTTTTTATCACATAGAACACAACTAAACTATCTCCATTTTGATCATCCTATCTCAATTCTATTTAGTATATCTTTATCAATTTCACCATCTAATTTGAGGATTCATCCTAGGTAGTGGAAGTATTTGCAATAAAGGAATTTATTACCTTAAATTATCACTTTTATTTTAGTATTATTTATATTATTAAAATTTTATTTCATATATTTTGTCTTACTTCTTCTAAATTTTGAGCCTTTTGATTTTGCATCATGTCTCCACTTCTCCATTTTAAAAGTAATATTTTTTTGAGTTGTATCCACCAACACAATATCATCTACAAATGGCATATAGCAAGGGATTTCATCTTGTATTTCTTTTATTAATTCATCCATAACAATTGCAAATAAGTACAAGCTAATTGTAAATCCTTGATATAGGTCTTTTGTAAGTAAAAAATTAGATGTTGTCCCATAAGTTGTTCTAATTTTACTGGTATCTCCTTTATACATGTCTTGAATCACTTTAATATATTTATCATGGATTTTTTTTCTCTTTAAGACCTAGCAAATAATGTCTATGCACTTTATCATATGCTTTTTCTAACTCAATAAAGATCATATGTAGTTTTTTTCTATCTTTTCTGAATTTCTTCTTTAATTTTTATATCAAGAAAATAGCCTCTAATCTTCCTAGCATAAATCCAAATTTATTTTTTGATACTATTGATTCAAGTCTAAGGCATTGCTCTATGTCTCTTTTTTAAAGCTTCATTTTGTAGCTCATTATCTTGATTCCTCTATAGTTTGCAAGCTTTTGTACATCTTCTTTATTTTTGGAAATGGAAACAACGAAGCCTTTTCTCCAATTGTTGAAAATTTCTCTATCCTTCATAGTATATCTCATTAGCTTATTCCCTCTATAGTCTACATAATTTTATACAATTCCCTTATCTTTGTAAATGAGAATAACAAAGTTTTTTCTCCAACTATTGGGGAGAGTTCATTAACTGAACTAAAATTTGGTTCTTCTTCTTGGATGTCTTTTCTTAGGAATTCTTTATTTAATAATTCTTGAAAATAATTTTTCCAATTCTTTAAAATGTCATTATCTTTATGAGTCATAATTTAATTAAGGATAAAAAATAATCATTAATTAAATTTACATAATTTAGAATCATTAGTAATAGATGAAGTTAAAAGAAGAAAAAAAAGTTAATCCACAATATTATTGAAAATTCTCGTGATGTATTTATTTTATATATTGAAAGTCCTCTTCATATACTTTTCCAATATATGCATCACTAATTCAAACATCTATGTGATGAGTCTTGTAGTGGCATTTTGTATGTCAATAGTAAGTCCTAGATTTGGGAAGTATTCCATATGCCTAGTGTTTATGATCTAGTATGTTCAATAGTGGTTCTTGCCCTTTTGAGATGCATCCTTACCCCTTTGGATCATGCTTCAAGGTTTTATGTATAATTCCAAGCTCTCTAGGGGAATTATAGCTTCATTTAGATGTCCTAGAATCCTCCTGCATGCTTCCTTGGGCTTCGAATTTCACTTGGAATGAATTAAGCAAAGTGTTGTGTTAAGGGGGCTTCATTGACTACCCTACATTAGTGCACCTCTTGTGTCAATGAAAGGAATGAGCTTACCCACTTCCCCCTCCCCTTAGTAGGCCTAGGTTACCTAACTTAATCTTTTATATGCACAAGATTAGTTCAAGTTGCATCAATGAGCCTCTATTGGTGTTTAGGCATTGACAAACTCCTTCTATTTCTATGTAAAAACCATAAATACCTAAGGTAAATTATTTCATAAAATGAATTCATACGTAGATATATTTTAGGGCTTTTGGCATTTAGTTTATGTAAAGAGCTCTTCCACCCTTGGGCAAGTTGATTTCCTTCCTATTTTATGTGCTTTAAGCCATCACTTTCGCAAGTGTGACTAGACTCTATCAGAGTGTTATCTTACTTATGTAGCTCATAATTGTTTGGTTAATGCAGAGTCTAGTGTTTCTGTAGTGAATCGAGCTTATGGTTTTCCCTCATGTTACCTTTTATACCTTAAATATTAAAACACCAAAAACATTATAAAATATTAAAATACTAAAAATATTTATGTAATTCTTATTTTCTTAAGCTGCAATAACTCATCCTTACCTAAGAAGGTCATAACTATATAATATGATGTTATGCCATCAAGGTTGTGAGTAAGAGTCATTTTCATTTGCATTTCATGTGTGGTGTTGCATTTGTCCCCAAGTGAGATTGCAACACAAGCATTGCACCTATCCCCAAGTGGGATTGTAATGCATGTGTGTCTATTATTCTATTTTTTATAATTGTAAAATCCATAAAAATTATATGAAAGGAAAAAGTATAAATACTCTCTTCATTCCTCACCATGGAAACATGGTTTTGCATTGTATTATATGTATTATAATCTCTTTTAGGTTTATTGAACATAATGATATACATAAGTATTCATGGAAACTCACTCAATATCATCCTTGAAGCTTACAATCAAATTTCACTATGATTGGTATGATATATTCCATTGGTCAAAAATTGGAACCCCTATCATTAGAATTATTTCCAAGGTGAACATTAGTGAATTTTCTAGAAATGCTTGTACATTCTTGATCTTAACTTTTATTCAAATTAATTATGTGTTTTTAGTATTATGTGTAGGTTGTGAATACAAGCAAGATGGTTGATAATACTAGGAGTGCACCAAAGAATTTCAAAATTGCATAGAAAAAATGTGCTTTTATCACCTTTGAGTATTTAAAGAAAAAGTTCCTTCCACCGATTATGCTAGCTTATCATCAAGATAAGCAAGAAAGGTGAAGAGATGTTCATGGTTGATTCTCTATGAATCTAGTCATGGCTACACTAGATGATATTATAGATGTCCTAATCAAAATGGGGCCAGAGGATGCACATGCTACATACAAAGTTCATGAGCCTATGTTTGATGGTTACAAGTCTTTGTATGCATAAGATCTTTGAGATCAACTGGCAAAAGAAGAGGTTGGTATAGCTTCTTATTTGATCATTCAAATGGAAAGTAGGAAGAAAAAGCAGATAAGAAGGGCAAAGGACTAATCCACCATGAAGATCCATGGTCACATACCTTCACCTTGTGTATAGCCCAAACTTTGAATGATGACCTTCTTTTCAGGTTCTAGCATCTACATTTTTCTGGACTTACTGATGATGATGATGATTATACTTTATTTGATTGAGATAATTATCACAAATTAACTTAACCTGTACATATTCTAAGGAATCATGTTCAAGATAGAAAAATTAAATGAATTAACATGACTAATATACCAACATATAGAGGATATACTAGTAATGATACCTATGTTTATATGCAAGCCTTTAAAAATTCTTACTATCTTCAAGGAATCAAGAGTGATTGGTAGAACTTTTGGTTATTTCCCTACACCTCATTGAGAATGCAAAAACCTAGTATAAATCCCTTCCACCTAGATGAATTCAAAGATGGGTAGGATATGGTTACAATTTTCTATGCCAATTTTTAGACCTATGTTCAAATTTCAAACATCTTATAGAAGGTGACCAGATGAAGGTAAGGAGCCTATAAGTCTCATGACATTGCCATGGAGAGACACATGAAAACTAATCACTATTAATAGAACCATGGATTTAGTCAAAGGAAGAAATTAATGCACATCATAGAAAGGCTAAGGCAAGAGACAAGAGTATGTGTAGATATGTACATGATGAGCCAGATGCATGAGAAGTTCATGTCCAAAATCAAAGCTCTCTTAGACATCATTGCAAGCATGGATGGTGAATGATGAAAGTGACAATCAACCAAGGAGTACAATCAAAATCCATCATGCAAATAGAAGACTAAAAACATTGAAGATACCACTGAATCTCTCACTGCAATTCCAACCCTAATACAATATCAAAGTAGAACAAACAAGGCCATGATAGATCTGGCCCATCATGTAGATTGATTTTGGGATGCAATGAATAAAAAAAACCACTACTCTCATGGACATTGAGGGTAAGGTGGTTGAAGTTGCAATCAAAGTAGTTGCACCACATGAACACTCAAAAAGGTATGATGATAAGTGTAAAGAAAATTTCTCTTATTCTAAGATCATTCAAGAATATTGAAATAAGTCTTTCTCATCCTTCAATGATGTGGATCACTATGAATACTGCTCATACTCTCATGATTCATAGTGATGCCCAGTCATGACTTACATGATTGGTGAGATGGGACAATCTAGGATGCCTCTAAATCCCAAATTTGTTAAGAGGAAAATGAGGAGGGTCATGTATCCTATCCATTCATACTATCTTGGTTATGCATATCTATAACCCATGCAATAGTATTAATAGTGGCAAACTCTAAATTCTTGAGATGCTACTACATATAAGTTTCTAACTCTAGTGCAATAATACATGGCACCTCTGCCTAGGCCTTATTTTCATGGTTCACATATAGGTACTTATTAATCACCAATTATGATACCTCAACAGTACTTACCTACTTTGAATAATCTTTCCAATCAAGCTTTCTAGGAACAATAGCAACAACTTCCACTTTTTAGTTCCATGCAAGGTGGGATACCAAGTTAATCATAGCCAATATAAGAAAATTTATGTAATATTATCTACTATGTTAATCTTGCTTCTACACATGATTCTAGGAAATATTATCAATCCTTATCAATTTGGTTGTAGAGGAAAGCTTGAGGTCCCATGATAGAAAATTCTATCACAAGCATAGATGTGAAAAGCACAAAATATGGTCTACCTCAACCTCTGCATTTTGTGAAAAGAGTATGCATTCATACTAAATAAAAGTCCACATTTAGGAGATCTTGATGAAATCCCCTAACCATAATCAAACTATAATATTTACTTCAAGGATACATTCCACTATAGTATCTACAAGAGATAACATGATGGCACCTGATGATAATATTATCACCATTTCCATGTCTATAGTGACAATGTAGGTAGTCAAAGAAGGATATTTGTCTAAAAAGAAATTATAAACTAGAGTTCCCATGGTGAAGATCCAAATTAATAAAAAATATCGTTATCTAGCTCTTTTTAACTCTAGTTTAGAAGCCAAACTCATCTCACAATAGCAATACCTTAATTAGAGGCTTCTTTCTCTCAAGCATTTAACATTCCATTAGAGCTAGCAAACTAATCTTATGAATATTTTGTGAAATAGGTATGTAATATAATCAATTCTATCATAGGTGGGTCTTATCTATAGTGTAGGGACATCTTTACTAATCCTCTTTTCTTTGTTCTACAAGTGGTTTTTTACAAGTTTCTAGAGCTAAAAGGACATCTAGATGTACAAGAAACATCTTGGTAGAATACATAGTCTTCCCAAAAGATGTCTATAAAGTGAAAAAAAACATCTATCTAGAAGTGAAGATGTCTCTACTAAACTTGAGACATTTCTAGTGAGATGTTTTTGCAATAGTGCCCAAGTAATAATGACATCTCCTAAAAGTCAGAGACATCTCTCTTGTAAGTTGGAGTTCTTAGAAAGACATCTCCCAAAAGCTAGAGATGACTCATAAAATAGGCAAAACTTCTAAAACTAACCATCCCAACTTAGAAAATACCCAAAACATTGGAAAAAAATATGGAAACAACTTGAAATTCTCATTGAGTTGGAAAAATGTTTTTAGCTTTCTTGTCTTGGTTTTCTCAATAAATATTGATGTTATTTCATGTTTCCATCATCATGTCATAAGTTGATGTAAGTTGATCAAGTGAGTAAGTGTGAATAGAGCATATTGAGTGAGTGCATATGTGATAACAACTCTAAGGTTAATTGTGTAATGTATGAATCCATGTATACTTGTGCCTTGTTGGTGTGTTGAGATCTGAACCCTAGGTTGTGAAAGAGATTTTCTATTGGTTGTGTCTTCCATTATGAACAACCATTGTGTGGTTGTAAAGCCTCTTGCTTTGTAGCATCACTTGAGCATTGTGAGTGTATTTTGGATGTGTGTATGGGTTGTGGAATCTTGTTGTAATATTCTTTTAAATAATTGAAGAAAGCTAGTTTTTCTTGTTTTCTAGCGTATTGGTCTATCTTTCATAATATGTGGATTTAGTGAGTCGAATATTATTTTTCATTGTAGTGAATCTACTTCAGCTAATTATTAGTATTAGAGCTTTAGGTTGATTATTGCTTGTACTTGGTTAAGGATTTTGTTAGATTTAGATGACAGGTAAGAAGAAATAAGTTCAAGCCTAGAATAGAGACATGAAGAGCATGAAGTCTACCTTCCAACTAATTGTTGCTCAGTTGGATAAGATCGCAGCAAAGGTTTACAAGAATACAAATCCTATTCATATTTAGACATGCAAAGGTAATAAGAATTCACATTTGGATGATGATAAAGAATTTTCATATCTAGGTGGATGGAATGATGAGGAAGGATAATCCAACTACACAAGTGTTAGAATCCATTAGCCTAGGATTCCAATAGAAGGAAGTCCTATTCCTCGTATAAGAATTCCAAAAGCTTCATCGCTAACCTCTAATTTTTCTCCAGGCATGCTTAATGAGGAGGATGAAGTGAGGCTTAATAGAGTGTTCAAAAATGCTGCAAGACTTCCATACATTGAGCTGAAGAATTTCAATGGTGTAGATGACACCAATGCTTTTTCAAGTTTTGTAATGACACTTGACAAGCACTTTCAGTTGGAAGAGGAACCAAATCACTTGATAGTATTGATTATTGAATCTACATTAGAAGGTATGACTTCTACTTGATGAGAAAAGAAGTTCCTAGTTGAACGGAAAGATGATCAACCCATTAGAGATTGAAATTTTATGAAATACATGTTGTGGAGAAAATTAGAATAATCTTATCAAAGATAAGAAACTATTATGAAGTTGAAATTACTAAGGCAAGGTAACAAAGAGGTTAAAGAATTTTACATAAAATTTTGATATCTATTTTATCTAGCAAAGGTAAATTGGGAGTATGAATAGGCTTCAATATTTCAAGAGGTCTCAAAATGATGTATCAATATGAGTTATCATTCTATAATTCATAAAATTTCAATGAGGCTTATGATTTGGAACTCAAGGTAGAAAAGAAACTAAGAAAATTTGGATACAAGAGCAAACAAACTTCCAAGGGAAAGGTCAAGGAATCTAAATCAAAAAAGGGATCCAAGTGCAAAACTAAAGAAAAAGATGATAGTCATGACAGGAAGATAAAGAAGAACAATGAGAAGGGCAAAGCCAAGAAGAACCAAGGCAAGGAAGACAAGGGTTTACTCATCAAAGATTCAATGCTTCAAATGTGAAGACTAGGAACACAAGCAATGGTAATATTCATTTCACAGGGTAGCCAAGGGAAAAGATGTGAAAACCATAAAGGTGGAATAAACATTAAGCCAAAATCTTTAGAGAGGTAATTTTAATTCTTCCAATATTGGAAAATTTTTTGAATTAAAGTTTTATGCATTTATGAGGAATGTAAATAGGGGAGACCATCCTAATAGGAAATTGGTATTTTGGATTGGGACTAGAAGTTTGCGTAGTGGATAATAGATTCATGTTCTGATTAATAAGAATGCCTAAGAAAATGTTTTTTCTTCTAGAGTAGTTTCTAGATTCTCTTTGATAACTATACCTTATAACGTACATTTGTTGTTTAGGGATTTCTCTCAAGAATTAAGGGAACAATGTACTTTGAAATTTAAAATAAAAGAAAATCATATATTTAGGATGTGATTCCTAAAAATAAAATTTGGATGAAACCTACAAAGGTGAGGACAATTAGATATTTCCCAACTCTTAAGAATGTTTAGTATTCATCAAACATTAGATTGAACCTATCAATGGAGGTAAGATCATTTCTTGGTTTGGTAGGTCTTTTTAGAAGGTTCATACAAAATTTTAGTGGTATTTCTTTTTCTATGTTTTCTTTGTTAAAGAAAAATAAATATTTCTAGTGGAATAATAAAACCCAAAGGAGTTTTGAATTATTGAAAGTAAATATTACCAATGAAGTGATGCTTGAAATTTTATATTTTCATAAGATTTTTAGATGGAGATGGATTCTAGTGGACTTGCCATTGGTAGGGTACTTTCACAAGAAGTTAGACCTATTACTTTCTTTTCAAAGAAGTTGAATGAGCCAAGGAAGAAATATAGTATATATAAGAAGGAAGTAATCAAGCATTGGAGGCATTACTTGTTTTCCAAAGAGTTTACTTTAATGACACATCATAAAGCACTAAAATTCCTAAACTCTCAAAAGAAGATGAGTGCAAAGCATATGCAGTCAATTATATAGTTATAAGAGTTCAACTTTATGTTGAAGCACAAAAGTGAAAAAGCCAATATGGTAGTTAACACATTGTCCAAGATGCATGTAGTTAATCTCAGTGTACCTTATGTGGAAGATATGGGTGATTTTATTGATTTTGTATGAACATGATGTTAAATTCTGGTAGGTTTGAAAAGGCTTGAAGAAACCATTATTATGAGGATAGACCAATGGAGGCACTATCATATTCAAGATGAAATTTTATTCAAGAATGGAAAGATATCTATCCCTAATTGTGATTTTAAGAAGAAGATTTTGATTGAAAAGAATTATAGTGGTATGGTAAGGTCACATGCATAGGGATAAAACATTGGAACTTGTGGGTAGGCACTATTTTGGCTTTGTATGACAACTGAAATTTCAAGATTTGTGGAGGAGTATTTGACTTGTCAAAAGTTCAAAGGAGGTAAAGAATTAAATGGACACTATATGTCTTTGACAATTCCCAAGCATCCATGGGAAAGTCTATCTATGGATTTTGTGAGCAATCTTTCAAAAATCAAGAGTGGAAATAATGCAATTTTTATTATTATGAATAA
This sequence comes from Gnetum montanum, assembly GCA_015680685.1. Classification (NCBI taxonomy): domain Eukaryota; kingdom Viridiplantae; phylum Streptophyta; class Gnetopsida; order Gnetales; family Gnetaceae; genus Gnetum; species Gnetum montanum. The sequence goes on from MNCI01001605.1 coordinate 17,194, forward strand.
GATTTCTCATATGGCATACTTTATTAAGTGTAAAAAGGTGACTGATGCTTCTCTTGTGCCAAATTTATTTTTCTAGCATGTTGTGAATTTGCATGGAATTCTTTTGAATATTATTAATAATAGAGACTTAAAGTTTACAAGTCATTTTTAGAGGTTCCTTTACAAAACGTTTGGGACAAAACTAACTTTTTTTAGTGCTATCAGTCATAATTTTTTACCCAAACAAAGGTTGTAAATAAATCCTTATTGAATATTTTGAGGTGTTTGTGTGATGGATAGTGAAATAGATGAGAAAACTTATTGTGTCATGGTAAGTTTTCATACAATAATGCTTTTTATATTTCCATTAGTAAAATTCCATTTAAGATGAGCTATGATTTTTTTCCATTGATGGTGGACACTTTGAAAAGATTTGATGAAGAAGCTAAACTTAATGCTAATTTTGTGCAAGAGATGAGGGATCTCCATGCACAAGTAGAATTAAATCTTGAGAAGAAGGCTAAAGATAGATTTCTTAAGAGAAATGAAGGTAAGTAGAAGTCTAATTTTTCTATTGGTGACTTGGTTTAGATGCATCTAAAGAATAAAAGGTTGAGAGGTGTTAACTTCTAAAAGTTGAAAGATAACAAGATTAATGTTTCAGATCTTATGCACTATCATGAACTGATTGATGAGGAAACCATCCAAGATAGCATCAATAAGTTGAAAATGACTATTGATTAGTCGAAGCCTTCAATGAAGAGGAAGGTAATTATACTAAAGTAGAGAAAAGCTTCAAGAACTTGGGGAGTGAAGAGTCATGAGTACTTAATTCATTAGTAGGATTAGTCTACAGATGATGCTATATGGGTCCATAAGATCAAACTTCATAAGTGGGGAATCAATTATACCCCTTCTTCCTTGTCAAAATGAGTTCATGTTTTGAAGGATGGGAGGGTTGGTATAGTGACATCTCTTTCGATCCCTCCTCTTCATTGTATGGGCAGTTTTTGCAAGTTTTGGAAGTAAGAAGAATGTTTGGAGATACAAGAGATTTCTTGGTAGAATGTAGAGTCTTTCCATGAGACATCTATCTAGAAGTGAAGATGTTTCTAGTAAACCTAAGACATCTCCTAGGTAATATAGATATCTTCCAAGGTCAAAGACATTTCTCCTGTGAGTTGAAGTTCTTAGAAAGGCATCTCTTGCGGGCTTGAGACAAATTGTATAGCTGATGAGTCATGGCCTATCAAGCCCAGTTATCAAAGCCTAGTTATCATAGCCCTGATACAAGATATGATCTATCAGGCCCAGTTATCGGAGCCGCGATATCACATCAGCCGCGGTATTGCATACGCGATATCACAGCCTGTCGCAATTTCTCTAAAGAAGAGGTGGCTTTCCTTGTTCTAGGAGTTAGTTCTTATATTTTATTTGTAAGTTTTTAAGTTTAAATTTCTCTCAACCCTTTCCTCCCAGTGTATGCCTGCAGTGTGGTGATTGTAATTGTACGACACCTTTATTCGAGTGTGACGTACTTAGACACGCACATGACCGAAAATAAAGATCGAGATTACTTCATCATTGCAGCATTCACTTCGATTAATTATTTAATTACTTGTTATTTACTACTTTCCTAGTTAATCTCTTCTCACCCTTAAACTCCTATTAAATGCAAAATGAGTATGACTTGATTACGAGCATTTAAGTGTGACTACATGGTAACCTAGTAGTGTACGTAGGATCTGCGCTTGGTAATCCCAGTGGTAGTCAGGCACGAAGTACAAGATGTGTACGGATAATCGAGGAATGGATGCTCATTGCACTTAGGCTAGCTAGATTCTCTCTCACCCTTTCTCTCTTAGTTTAGTCAATATTACTTTCCATTTTCCTCAAGAGTAGCATTAGCATAGAAACACATCATACACCTCACTCTGGACTAAACCATACATGACAAAGCTAATACTAGTCTAGGTGGGAAGATAGCGAACTGCAACCTAAGGGTAACTGTCTAGATACCACAACTAGCCCGTTTGCGGAGTTCGACTAGATCATGCATGAAATGCTCGTATTCGTATGGTTGAGTGTAGGGGTACCTTGCCACTCATCAATAGCTAAGGAAACTTCTCAAATTGAAATGTCCCAAATTGGAAAACAACCAAAACATTGAAGAAAAAAAATGAAAACAACCTAAGATCTTCAATTTCAGCTAGGAAAAGGTTTTTAGGTTTTTGTGTCTTGGTTTTTATAATAAATATTAGTGTTATTTCATGTTGAACCTTCATGTCATAAGTTAATGTAAGTTGATCAAGTAAGAAAGAGTGGATAAAGTACATTAAGTGAATGCATATGTGATTGCAACAATAAGGTCAATTATATGATGTATTGGCTTGTGTATTCTTATGTCTTGCTAGTATGTTGAGATTTCATCCCTAGGTTATGGTAGATATTATCTATTAGTTATGTCTTACATTGAGAACAATCATATTGTGGTTGTAGAGCCTCCTACTCTCTAGCATCATTTTAGTATTATAAGTGTGTTTTAAATATGTTTGTAGGTTGTGGAAACTTCTTGTAATCTTCTTCTCAATAATTAAAGATAGCTACTTTTTCTTATTTTCTAGCACATTGATTTATCTTTCATCATATCTAGATTTAATGGGTTAAAGATTATTTTTCATTAGAGTGCACCTATTCAAATCCCATGGATTTACTAGTAATTAAGAAAAAAATAAGATGAAAGAATATCTTTTTGTTATCATGGGAAGATCCTAGTTAAGCACTACTAATGCTAGGTTAGTCTTCCAAGACCTCCACCTTGAAATCAACAGAAGGGATGAGACTAAAATAAATAATTAGAATCAAGTACCTTGTGATCCTTTTTGGTCTTGCTACATCATGCGAATGTGCCATTTAAGTAAGCCAGAAAAAGAACTTAATGGGCAACAAATATCTTTTGCCTTTAATTGTGCCTAATGCTTAATCTAATGCTTATAGGTCTTCTAGGTGATAGACATCAATTAGTTGCGGAAGGGAAATCCTTCATTCCATGTTTAAAAAATTTATTTTTTTATTATTTCTATTTATGTAGTCAATAAATCTTAGTGTGTTTAGCTAGATTTTGTACTTTTTGAGCTTAATGGATAATTAATAGGGCATCCAGTGGAAATTTATAAGTTGAATGTAAGCTCTAGATTTAGGAAGTGATTCATGTGCCCTATGTTAGTAGTCTAACATGTTTAGTTGAGGTTCTTGCTCTTTCAAGATGTACTCTAGACTCCTATTTTACACTTTAATGTTGTGTGTATGATTCCAAGATCTTTAAAATAATTTTGGATTCCTTTAATCCTCCCAACATGCCTCTTAAATTTCTACCTTTTATCTAGATCCAATGTACAAAGTGTGATTTTGGGAGATGCGTTGACTACCCTACATTAATGTACCTCTTTCATCAAGAAAAAGGAAGTGATGCATCCGCCTCTAGGTCTAGTTTGACCTTCTTTTCCTATGTTGTGATCAAGATAAACTTGGTTTGCATTAATGGACCTTCATTCAAGCCTACATGCTAATGAACCTCCTTTGTTACTTTGCAAAAACTATAAATACCTAGGATGAGCTCTCACATATATTAGAAGCATAACTTTGATTTTGTTTGAGCTTGTAGCACCTGGTTTGTGTGAAGAGCTCTTCCTCCTTTAGATAAGTTGATTTCTTATTTATTTCTATCTTTTAAGTTTTCACTTTCATAAGCATGACAAAACTCTATCAAAGTGCTATCATGCTTACGTAGCTTAAAGTCATTTCATCACTGCAAAGTTTAGTATTTGCATAGTAAATATTGCTTATGGTTTTTCTCAGTTGCACCATTGATGTCTTAAACATTAAAATACCAAAAATACTATTAAACCTTAAAATCATAAAAATATATATTTATTTCTCATTTTCATAAGTTGCAATGATTCACCCTTATTCAAGGAGGTCATGACTTTATGACATGGTGTTGAGCCATTGAGGTTGTAACTAAGAGCCATTTATTACTTTTTGTATGCGGTATTGCACCTATCCCCTCAAATAATTGCAACATGAACATTATTCCTATCCTCTCAAGGGATTGTGATGAAAGATTATTTATTATTAATTTATTTTTCTATTCATAAAAATTATAAAATATAAAATAATAAACACTCTCTCTCTATCTCCCCCTATGGTAACATGGGTTCTTCATTTGTATCATATGTATTATAATCTCTTTTACATTTATTAAAAGCAATAATATACATTATTATTCTTGTCTATTCACTCAACATCATCTTTGAAATTTATGACCGAATCACACTTTGTTCCGTATGATAAATCTCATTAATCTAAAACTACTAAAATCCTATCATTAGCACCATTACCAAAGAAGCCATTGGTGAATTATTTGAAAATACTTATAAAAATTTGATTTTAAACTTTATTCAAATCAATTGTGTCTTTCTTAGTGTTATGTATAGGTTGTCAACATAAATGAGATGTCAAAAAGTGCTAAGAGCCCACATGTAAGAGGTCTTGATGGAAATCCTTCATCATAATCAAAATGCAATATCTACTTTAGGGATAAGTTCCACTGTTTTGTCTTGTATAAATAACATGATGGCATCTAATGGTGATGTTATCACCATTCCCATATCTACAATTACTATGCAAGTAGTCAAGAAAAGATATTTGGCCAGAAAGTAATCAAATCCTTGTAATCCTATGGTGGAGATCCAAATTAGCAAAAATGATTATTGTCTAACTCTTTATGACTCTAGTTCAAGAATCAATCTCATCTCACTACAGTAGTTCCTTAATTGGGAACTTCCTTCTCTCAACAGTACCAACATTTGATTGGAGCTAACAAACCAAACATAAACATATCCCATGGAATAGGTATGTAATGTTATTGTTTCTATTGCAAGCTAGTCATATTCCATAACTTTCTTGATGTTCAAATAAAAAAAATAAGATGGAAGGGGATCTTCCTATTATCATGGGGAGAGCTTTGTTATGTACTATTGATGTTAGGTTGGTCTTCCAAGACCTCCATCTTAAAATTGGTAAAAGGGATGAGATTGAAAGAATGAATTATAAGAGAATCCCTTGTAATCCTTCTTGGTCTTATTGCACCATGTGCATGTGTCATTCAAGTGAGCCAAATGAAGTACTTGATGGGCAACACCTAGTGTACTATAATTAATATCGTTCACCTCTAACCATGCCTAATGTTCAATTTAATACTCAAAGGTATCCTAGATAGTAGACATGGATTAGTCATGGGGAAAAAATCCTTTATGCCATGTTAAAAATGTACTTTCTCAGCAATTTCCTTTAATGTTGATGGGACGTGATATCGCATAGGCCACGATATCACGTATGCGATATCGCGGCAGTCGCAATATCGCATCCCATGCGATATCGCGTCGTCCCCTATGATATCGTGTACACGATATCGTGGTCCACTACCAAGTCTATAAATAATAGGCAGCTCTCCCTTGTTTCCTCATCCTGGGCTAGAAGTAGGAAAACTCTAGCAGTTTGATCACTCCAGAGATAGAATATTTTCCATGTGCCCGCAATAGGAGTCCTAAAGTGAACGGATCTTTATTCGAGCAACATTGTACCTGAACAGAAGTTGTGTACGGAAATAAAGACGAACTTCCTGGATAAACCTTGCAGTGCATGGAATAGGATTTATTTTAATGTTATTTATTGCTTTCTCTCTCTCATCCTTAAACTCCTAGAATGCAGAATGAGTATGACTTGATTACGAACATCTATGGATGTGTACGAATAGTCAAGGAATCGGCTGCTCATCGCAATGCGGTATGAGTACGACTTGATTACGAGCATCTAGTGTGACTACTTGGTAACCCTGTGGCGTATTCAGGATCTACGCTTGGTAATCCCAGTGGTATTCGTGCACAAAGATGTATACAGTTAGTCAAGGAATCGACTGCTCATCACATTTAGGCTAGATTAGATTCTCTCAACCCTTTCCTCCTAGTTAAGTGCCTTAGTACGACCACTTCGAGCACATGCGTTATGCGTGGTGATCCCAGCAACGATTAGCATTTGGTAGCCGCGGTTACATCAGTTTTGGGTGTGTACGGTAAGTGGGAATGGATGCTGACGCTAGGTAATTTAGACTTAGTTCATTAGTTAGAGTTAGTTAGTTTCTCCAACCCTTCACCTTGATAGCATAGGAGATAAAACATAAAAGACCATAAAAATCATATACCTCGGACTTACTTAACCATACACCATGACAACCATAAGTAAGTCTGGGAAGACAACAAATGATTAACCCCAAGTGTTCCATGGGCCGTGTAGGCACTTAGTCTGTGGAGTTTGACCGGATCGCGTTTGCTACGCTCGTTTCATATGGTAAAGTGTAGGGGTACCTTGCCACTCATCATTGGCACCGTTGCCGAGGACTAAGTGTTTGTGCGCTAAATAGAACATAAAGGATATCACTCACATCATTGGGAGCCTAAATGAACCTTCGGGTTAATCAAGATAAAAAAATATATAACGGTAAAATTAGCACACCAACAACAATGTCTTCTTCTCATAAGAGCAACTCACCACCTTAGGACCATACACGAGACAGNGATGAACAGATGCGCTAGAGAGATTTGCAAGGTAACATAGTGTTACCTTTAGATCGTGCAGTTCCAAACATGCTTCTCCATGCCTTGGCACAGATTGGCATGACAGAATTATACGCTGAATACGTTGCAGAAGATTTTGACTCAAGGGATTATTATCCCATAGAAGCACAACATATGAGGGACTCAAGGTAGAAAAGCCAACATACACTGTTGAATGGTAAAGGTTTGCACGTCCTTAGCGAAATAGAAGATGAGGAACCCCTTATAACGGGTTCCTTAGCAAATGATGTTCCCCCTCCTAACGATGGTGAGAAGGCTGGGTATCAAAACCTATGATCAATTATACATAACCCTGGTTCTGATGCCCGTGAACACCAACTGTTCACAAAGGGACAAACCACTCATGCTAAGGACAGGCACTTAGATCGTCATCACAATCGAGGCCGGAGCAGTAGAAGAGAAGGTAGGAAACATCGTCATGGTGATGGTTCTCCTTCTTCTTCCCCTTCTTCACATCATTCACCCTCTCCTTCCACATATAGGTGCAACCATCATGAGCATAATGGAGAGGATAAAGGTAAGAAAAGTGAGAGACCTCGATAAGAGAGTCGAGAGAGAGGACAAGGGCATGAACGAAGGGAAAGTAGGGAACAACGTAGACATCATAGGCGTCATGAAAGAGACGATCATGATGAGCCCCTACTTGTAACCTGAAGTATGCTTGATATAACAGAGGCAGTTAGAATTCCCACAAGGCATTTAAAAGATATTCAGATCAGGCATTTAGACATGAGCAACATCCCACGCTTTGAGGGGGGATACAACGCTGATCCGCAGCATCATTTATAGGCATTCCACGATGCCTGTGCCTTGCAAAACATAGAAAATGAGTGGCAAAAACTTAAGTTGTTTCCCAGGACACTCACCAAGGAAGCAGAGAGCTGGTACCAGTCCTTAGAATTGGAGACCATTAGGAGGTGGAGTATGATGCTAGAACTCCTCAACAATAAGTATCAAACGTACTCCAGAGTGTCCAATTTGCGTAAGTAGATCTAAGGATGGAAGTAGGGTATTCATGAACCCTTGGATGCTACCATGGCCCACTACTACACATTGTTACATCGTTGCCTGGGCCATGGATATGCACAGTGGGATCAACTTCGCCACATCATAGATGGGCTAAGGCATGAAACTAGAAGAACCCTTGGGACTTATGCCCAAGGAAGACTATCACAACTTAGAGCCCATGAAGTTCATCACTTGTTGGAGCAATTGGCAAAAGAAGAAGGTGAGCTACAAAAAAGGGAAAGTGCGGAAGAATACAACCGTGACCCCTCTCTTCGAAAGAAAGGAGTGAAATTTTGAGATGAAGAGGATGAGTCACCAATCGAAGAGTTGGTGAACAAAAAGACCTTTCGGCTTCAAAAGCTCACAACAGAAATAGCGGCTAAGGTAGATGACGTATGGAGTTCCTTAGACTCTAAAATTGAAACTGTCTTAAAAATTGTAGAAGAGTCTAAGGTAGAACAAAGTAGTGACAAAGGTAAGACAAAGCAGAGAAATTCAGGCCCTACACATCACAAGGGTAAGGGAAAAATTACTATCTTCAATGAGGTTGTGGACTCTAACATAGACGATGACGGTGGATGTGAGATCTGCCACTATGACCATCCTAAGGGATGTTGGCCAATCATCTCACATCTACAAGAGTCTAGGGTGTATGCACTTAATCCAAGACTTAATCAATGGCAAACACCCCGTAGGTTACCTTATCCCCAAGGTAACCCAAGGCAGTTCCACCAACCATTAACGTATTATCCAAGTGGAACTCCACCACAACCCATCAGACAGCATCAGCAGTGGCAATACCCATAGTCATAGGGGATGCCATCACCGAAACATCAGTACCCTTACCAGTAGCCTGACCCTTATGGATATTATGTGCAGCAGTCGATTTCTCCAAGTGACTTTATGAGTCACACAACTCCCCACCAAGTTCAGGAGTACTTCAAAAGGACTCCTTCTCCTCTGAGAAACATTCCATACCCACACCATCCTCCAAATCCATCTGCACCTCTTCCACAAGTAGTTCCCATAACACCTCTTTCTCAAACAATGCAAGGGGAACTTCCTACTCAATCGTAGCAACGTCATGCTATGAGAGTTGTAAATATTCAACCTGCTACTAGTTCTGACAACTGTAAAAAGAGAAGACCCTTCTTCAGAACCAAAAGCCCAAACAAACTCTCGCAACAATAAGTGATTGAGCCCATGTACACTCCTCCACCATCTAACACTTTGGAGTACCCTTCAGTCCAACAGAGCTTAATGCATACGATTATGTTAACGCATACTGTAACTGATTGGATCAAGGTAGGCCACCTTCTCAGGAAACTAACTGATCCTAGAAGTCCCTTAATCTACATTCAAGTCATAGGAAATGAACCACATAGTGCTCTTCTTGACTTAGGTTCCAGAGTCAACTTAATTTCACAAGAGATGTATCACGCCTGGAACCTGCCCCAACTCAAGAAGAGCAACATTCAACTAGATCTAGTAAACTAGTCCATCACCATTCCCTTGAGATTGGTGGAGGACATCATTACCACTATGTGTGGTTGGTCTTACCCAGCTAACTTCCTCGTGATTGAAGTCAACAACAACGAAGGGGACTTTCCAATTATAATGGGAAGGGCATGGCTAAGTATAGTAGACGCATGCCTTAGGATCCATGATTTTTCCTTGGAAATCTCTAAGATAAATATTTATGGAAAGATCGAGAAGAGGAAATTTCCATGCATCACATACAGTGATTCATTGGGTGATGACATGGAG
>MNCI01001605.1:28021-38632 GCA_015680685.1 Gnetum montanum
ATTAGTCATGGGGGTACAGGGCCCTATTTTTTTTATTTTCTCTTAGCCCCAATTTTTTTCAATTCTTTCCTAACCCCTACACCTTTGGTAGTCATCATTAATATATCTCCAGACCGTAATCAGCCATACCACAACCTAACTAATGGACTTACACCGGAGCAATGTATTAATTACATGATGATTCATTTACCCTTGCTAATATATGATTGTGTTGTGTGTGCAGATGGTGATCATACAACAATGAATTGGATCTAGAGCAAACACTTGGAATGGAGACATGCTGGAAGCAGCTATGAAAGGAGCAAGATCGATCGCGTGCTTATGGATGGACAACGAAAGGTGCAATCTTAGCGTTGGTAGCAGCAACACTTCTTTCTCTTTTCTCTCTCAGCTGCCAACTAAGGCCTGATGTCACTGTAATAAGGTGTTCACTCTTGTTTTCATGACCACTAGTTTTGTCAAGTCTTGTAATGATGATCCGTTCACATGTTATCCCATTAGTTCCATTCTCCTCAATAATCCCATACCTTTCCAATATTTTGTAAGGAACTCGAGGACGAGTTTTCATTCAGTCATGGGAATATGATGAGATGCGATATTGCATAGGCCGCGATATCATGGTCCATCGCCAAGTCTATAAATAAGAGGCAGCTCTCCCTTGTTTCCTCATCCTGGGCTAGAAGTAAGGAAACTCTAGCGGTTTGATCACTTTAGAGATAGAATATTTTCCATGTGCCTGCCCGCAGTAGGAGTCCTAAAGTGAACGGATCTTTATTCGAGCAACATTGTACTTGAACAGAAGTTGTGTATGGCAATAAAGATGAACTTCTTGGATAAACCTTGCAGTGCATGGAATAGGATTTATTTTAATGTTATTTATTGCTTTCTCTCTCTCACCCTTAAACTCCTAGAATGCAAAATGAGTATGACTTGATTACGAGCATCTAGTGTGACTACTTAGTAACCCAATGGCATATTCAGGATCTGTGCTTGGTAATCCCAGTGGTAGTCGTGCACAAAGATGTGTACAGTTAGTCAAGGAATCGGCTGCTCATCACATTTAGGCTAGATTAGATTCTCTCAACCCTTTCCTCCTAGTTAAGTGTCTCAGTACTACCACTTCGAGCACATGCGTTACGCGTGGTGATCCCAGCAACGATTAGCGTTTGGTAGCCACGGTTGCATCGGTTCAGGGTGTGTACGGTAAGTGGGAACAGATGCTGACGCTCAGTAATTTAGACTTAGTTCATTAGTTAGAGTTAGTTAGTTTCTCCAACCCTTCACCTCAATAGCATAGGAGATAAAACATAAAAGACCATAAAAATCATATACCTCGAACTTACTTAACCATACACCATGACAACCACAAGTAATTCTGGGAAGACAACGAATGATTAACCCCAAGTGTTCCATGGGCTGTGTAGGCACTTAATTTGGAGTTCGACTGGATCGCGTGTGCTATGCTTGTTTCATATGGTTGAGTGTAGAGGTACCTCACCACTCATCAAATGTATTAAATAAACTTGGTATGTTTAGCTTGGATTTTTATATTTTTAATCTTAATAAATAATCAGTTATGATATTTTCTTTTCTTTTAAAGTGTTTTTTCATGTGTGTTGAAAAACTTGAAGATCTACCCTACTATGTGGATGAGTAGCAATAGAAGAATGTAATAGTGGATCTCTCATGGGATGTAGGATATACTCACATGCTCCCATAAGCTAATTAAATGGTTGGCTAGGGATCCAATAATATTGTACTCTCACCTTTTCTTTTCTTTTCTTTTCCATATTTCATTCTCAATCTCTCTTTTCTTTCCATTTTGTGCATCATTGAATATGGTAAGAAGTCAATTAGGCAAAGTAGAGGATGATATTTGACCATCCAAGGGGATGGATTCATGTTTGATGCTAATGTCTCATTGGTTGTTGGGAATCCATGAGTGTCCTATTAACAAGCTTCGTAAGGGTAATAAAGATAGCTGTCTACTATGGGGAGGATCCACTTATGAATCATTGATGGCTTGACATTGTGAACAAGTGAGCTCAAGCTTATCTCCTAGTGGTGGTGGTGGATGCATGACATAAGGCATCTCATTGATCTTTCACTTATGTAAGTGTCAATTCTATGAGCTTCAAGACTTAACCATGACAAAACATTCTCATCTTACCTCACTTGTGCCTATTTTTTTGAACTTGGGGTACTATACTTATCTTCCATTTTTTTAACCCCATTAGTTCAAATTTCATCCAAGAAAAATTTTAACATTTTTTTATTGCTACTTTTATGGATTGTTTGGTTTAATCCTTGGTTGGATTTTTAGATTTTCATGGGCATTTTTTCTTCTTATTCTTCCCATTTTTCTTATTTATGTGGTTCAAGCCAAGAATCTTATAAATCAATCATGGGGAAGAGGCCTTGATTTTGGTATGTACTTTGTAAATTTGGTAGTTATTTAAGTTATTTTCACCTTATTTTTACTTGCACATGCATGCCTTGATTCCATATTTATGATTATTTTTCTCTCATGCCCTCGAGGATTATACTTATCATTGTTTCTACTACCATTTTTAGCAATGATAGTATAATGCCTTTGGAATCTTACTTTATTTTTAGCATTTTCACAGCTCATCATGTTTAAGCAAGAGAACCACAAATTCTAAAAAAAAAAGAGAAATAACATTAACCTCTAGATCCAACACTTGTATGTGAGAGAGCTCTCTCAAGAAAAAGATTCAAAGGCAAGCAATCATACAATTGATCTTTTGGATTAATCATGTAACTTACAAGACATCTCAAATGAGTGCTAAGAAGATTGTAGGAGATAATTTGAATATGGATGACATGGAAGAATATTTAGATGCAAATGATGTGTAGAAAATTATAGCTTCTTCCTATTCCATGTAAGCATGTCAGAGGAATTTTCTCCTCTACCACCACCCTAGAACTTCTTGGTAACGTGGCTTATATTGTAATGTAGTCATGGTCTATATTGTACATTTTTAATTCCTCCATGTTGATCTTGTCATGTGTTCGGTCCCTATTTTGTATTTTGAATATTAAGCTATGAGACTAGCTTTACTCAGTCATGGAGGAACAATAAGACATCTACTGGTAATTTGTATATCAATTATAAACGTTAGATTTGGGAATTTTTTCATGTGCCCTATGTTTATAGTCTATCATGTTCAATAGACATTCTTGGTCTTCTAGATGCAACCTAGCCCCTTGTATCACATATTGAGGTTGTGTGCATGATTCCAAGTCCTTTAGGATGATTTTGTCTTCATTCAAATGCCCTCTAGTACTTTCATCATGTTCCCTTGGGTTCTGACTTTCATCTAGAGTTGTTTGTACAAAGTGTGATTTGGAGAATGTGTGCTAACTACCCTACATTAGTGCATCCCTTGCATTAGTGAAAAGGTGCTAATGTACCTCCTTTGCCTACAGTATGACTAGAATCAACTTGGGCTACGTTGATGAACCTCCATTAATGCCTAGGCATTGACAAAGCTCCTCCATTACTTTTCCAAAACTATAAATATCTACAATAAGATCTTACATATATCAAAAACATAACTTTACTTTCTTTTGAGCTTGTGACATCTGGTTTGTAGGAAGATCTTTTCCTCCATTGGGTAATTTGATTTCTTTTCATGTTTGTATGTGTCTTTGAGTCATCACTTTTACATGTGTAAGTAGACTCTTTCAAAGTACTATCATGCTTATGTACCCTAGAATTATTTAGTCAATATGAAGTCTAATGTTTGCATAGTGAATAAAGATTATGGTTTTCCTCTATTCCATCATTGATGCCTTAAACATTAAAATACCAAAAATATTGCTAAATCTTAAAACCATAAAAATATTTATTTAATTTTCATTTTTATAAGCTATGATGATTCACTCTTACTCAAATAAGTCATAACTATATATCATGATGTTGGACCATCAAGCTTATGAGTAAGAGTCATTTATTACTTTTCATATATGATGTTGTAGATATCTCCAAGAGAGATTACAATACAATGCAAAATTATTTATTATTATTTTGTTCTTATATTCATAAAAATTATAAATATTCTCTCTATCTTTCACCATGATAACATGGGTTCTTAATTTGTATCATATGTATTATAATCTATTTTATATTTATTGAATGAAACAATATACATGAATATTATTAGTAATCCACTCAACATTTTCTTCAAAGATTACAACCAAATCACATTGCATNCGAAACAATATACATGAATATTATTAGTAATCCACTCAACATTTTCTTCAAAGATTACAACCAAATCACATTGCATTCCATATGATAAATCCCAGTGGTCAAAAATAGGTAGGACCTCTATCAACAATCATTCATAATATTTTAATTTCTTTTAGAGTATTTTTATTATGTATATGGAAAAACTAGTTAATGTGCTTTATAAATGTTCATCTAATAAGCCAATGGTGGATGGATGAGTTACAAAAATGATGATGATACAAGAGTGGCAAATCAATTAGAAGTAGAGCTTTGATCGATGGAATGTCCCTGCAATAAAATTCATCCACCCATTTTCTTCTATCCACCACTGGTGAACTAGTCTTAAATTTAGCAAGGATTGTGGACTCACATTGTGATCTATTGAAGCTAATGCTACTAGAACCATGGGTAGGTGGTTGTTCCACACCTTTAGGTATGAGCTCTAGAATTCTAGAAAGGTTCTTGGTCATTGGTAAGGAAAATCGTGTATCATCAAGAGTTGTGACCACTAGATGGGTCTAATCAGTACATGTTGCTTTGCCTGGTCACCTTGATCAAAAGAGATTTGTGATCTCATAAACCTATGTGTGTCATGTGGTGGTGGTGGTGGGTGGGTGGGGGGTTGGTTTGTGAATTCTCACAATTCATGTAAGTTGAAGATTCCGTATGGTAATCTACAACTCTAATCTATTTCCATGATTCCTATGTTATCTCAAAAACTCTCTTCTTATGAAATAAATACACACATACATACATGAAAAAATGAAATAATTAAAAAAATATAAAAAATGAAAGAAAATAAAATATTTTTAAAAAAGAGAGAGAGAGAAGAGATAATGGGAAGATCAATGTAATTTCAAATTTATGAGTCTGTACAAATTAGTAATTTTACCATTCCAAACCAATTTTATTACGCATACCAAAATGAGTGGTTGAACCAACACTTATGTAAGCCTTTATCATGTTCAACTCATTGTCTAGATTATTTAACTTTCCAAAATATCACAATCCAAGATAATCTCTTATTCATCCCTACCCTTAGCCATGAAGGCCTAGCAGTCTCTCTCTTAGCGAAACTTATTGATGTTTATTTCCACTTCCACCCAAATTCCTAATCATTTGTTTTCAAGTTCAATCATCATCATCCTTGATCTACACCTTAACCACATTCGAATCCTAAAGATTTTTCCCTATTGATCATGGCACTATCCTTCATGTGGGGATGTAGGACTAGTTAGCATAGCCAAGGGAATTGATGAGAGGTTTTCAATAGAGCTATATTTGGAAATTTTATTATGCATATGTGCATAGATTGAGGATAATCAAACTATAATCTTAACTTCTAGATGTTTCGTAGCACATTGTAATAATTTGATTTCACCAATGATTAGACTACAGAAAATTCAAGGCTAGATGGCATTGAAAGTGGTAGGCATGACCTTGTAATTAGAAGAAAAGCTTGAAGGTTGATCCTTATTGTGTGAAGCGATGTGATAGTAGATCTCCCATGAAGTATAGGATATGGTCATGTGCTTCATGAGCTAATTGAATGGTTGGTTGTGGATCTAGTGATGTTGTAATCTCACTATTCTCTCTCTTTTTCATTCTTCACTCTTCTTCTTCTCTCATTTCATTTCTTATCCATAATTGTGTATGGTAGGAAGTTAATCAAGAAAAGTAAAGGATAAGATCTAGCCATCCAAGAGAATGAACTTGTATTTGATGCTCATGTCTCATTTTTTGTTGAAAATCCATGGATGTCTCATCAATGGGTTTTACAAGGACAAGAAAGAAAAGTGTTTGCTATGGGCAAAACCCACTTCTAAACCCTTGATGAATTGGCATTGCATGTGAGTAATTTATTACTTATCTCCATGTGATGATGATGGTTGCATTTTATAAGACACTTGATTGGTCTTCCACTTACGTATGTCTTAATTCTATTATGCTATAAGACTTAACAATGATAACTTTGATTTAGTTCATCTCATCTATGCATATATTTTAATTATTCTTTGTGCTCTAATCATTATCATATTATGCTAACCTCTCTTATCTTATCTTTGGCTTATGGGAATGCATATTTGAATTAAGTGATTCATTTCCCATTATACTTGATGTCATTGAAGGTAATGCATGATGTTCTTATTATCTAGCTCTTTCAATGCCTTGCTAGATTGATTAGTGGTGCTTTTAAGTATCTTGTATAGCTTGCACGTGGTCATAGTAGTAGCAAAAGATAAGTTAAGAATTAATGATATAGTTTGCTATCTTCCTTAGGTTTGGAAGGATCTATTAATGTATCCCCTATGTCAACACAAGGGTGTTAGTGCTACTATACTAACATACCCTCCTAATGATAATGCACCACTATAAGCTATGGGGAGCTTCCAATGCATTTTACATTTATTTTTTTTCTTTCCTTTACCTCTAGTGATCATAAACAATTGAAACTCTACCAATTTTTTATCCTAACAGTCAAAGTAGTGGTTTTATTTTTCTTTTTTTCTTTTTTGCAAGTTTTCTTCTTTATCTTTTTTTCCTTTGTGTTCTAGCTATGGTTCCAACCTCATGTCTTGTAACTTAACCATGAGAGAAAACATTAAAATGGGTGTGTAGTTAATGAATTTAGTAGTTATTTAATTATTTTGATATTATTCATACTTTTTCCATGCATGCCATGATTTAATAGTTGTAGTAATGTTTATCAAGTATTTCCACAAAGATTATTGGAGTTGTATTTTATTTAGAGGATGAGATGACTTCCACATAGGTATATTATATCTAACCTTCAAAATCAACTCCACTAACACTAAACAAGATCACCATCTACACCTTAAGCATTGTATCATATACACATGTAGCAACCAAGTAAATCCATCTCCTAACCTTCTAGTTTTAGCATTAAGCAAAGCTAGGAGCCTCTTCCTAGTGTTAGTTTTTAGCCTATTATAGATGTCAAAGATGAGGAACATGCTACCATAATTCACATTGAGGGTTCTTTTAATCTTGGCAATAATTTCTTAGAGATGATGGAAGCCATTATGGATGGTGAGGCAATAAGGAAGGATCTCTTTCAATATTCTTCTCCCTTGTTGGATGATCCACCCATGGCTCATTTTAATACCCTTATTTAGTCCCAAATTTATATTTCTTCACAGAGTATTTCCTCATCACATCAATCAAGATGTAGCATGCATAACATCTAGCATGTGGTTGTAGTCCTCCAAGTATCCATTAATTAACCTAGGACTAACCACTAGGTGAAAGAGAAGTAGAGAGCTGATCTTAGCACTAAGTTGCTATTGAGAAATATCGACAGTATAGTAGAGACTAAAAACATTAAAGTACAAGCTAAATTAAATACCTCCTATGCTAATCGAACATGTTATCTATGAGATTTATGAAGATGCTAATCTAAGGTATGACGATCATATAAATAGTTAGAACATCTCACACCATTCATACCTACACCTTCTACAATCACTCTAGAGGTGCAAATTAAGTTCTTATAGGCTAAACTCCTTAAGGCACATTAGGTTTGTGATGAATCCATGTTCATGAAAGATGGCTAATGAGTTTCATGGTTTGGTCATGTCGATGGGATGCTATCGATGTGATCCCATTGATGAAATCTCATCGACATTATCCTATCAATGAAGGGTTTGACTTGTTGATGTGTACTCATCGATGAGACATCCTAATTTGCCTATAAATGCACACCTTCCATTGCATTTATGGCATTTTTTTCATAATTTGCAGCAAAGCTCTAGCAGTTTTTTCACTTGAAAGTTAGAATATTTTCTAAGTGCCTACAGTAGCAGTCAAAAAGTGTATGGATCTTTATTCAAGCACTATTGTACCTAAGCACTTCAATGTGTGTGGCAATAAAGATGAGCATTCTAACCAAACCTTGTAGCACTTGGATTAGATTAATTATCTTCTTTATGCATTCAACATTTAAGTAATTTCCTTTAATATTTTAAGTAATTAAGTAATTAATTAAGCTAGGTTAAATAGCGAATAATTAAAACACATAAGTATAACCACTTCAAGCATACGTGTAATGCTTGGTAATCCCAATAACATGTAACATTTGGTAACCTAGNGGTAATGCTTGGTAATCCCAATAACATGTAACATTTGGTAACCTAGTGGTGTTATATCTGTTCATGATGTATATGGAAAGTGGAAACACATCCTTATGTTAGGATTAGTTAAGTGTTAGCTAGTTATTAGATTAATTTAGTAATTAATTACCTTATTCATTATTCTTTATTCTTAAAAAACTTAGAACATAAAAAGATAAAAATGATAAAAATCATATGCTTCAATTATACTTAACCATACCCTTGTACTCACAAGTGTAACTAGGAAGACAATGATTGTAACAATTGATTCACCTCCTACACTAGTGTACATGGAAACCTAGAAGCCCTTGGCATTTGACTAAATCATGCTTGATTGCTTATGATTCATATGGTTGGGTGTAGGGGTACATGTCGCTCATCATTGGTGCCATTGCTAGGGACTTTAGTTAGTTAATTGCACTATCTAGGATTTAAGAAAAATCACTAATGATTGTTGTAATAGTATTAACAATTTATCATTTTGGAAATATTATTATTTTAAGTCACACTTAGTATTAATTGAAAGAATGTCTTTTTCATATAGGACCAATAATGCATCATGTAATGACAGCACTTATAGGAGAAATGATAGGTTCTACATTGAAGAAAGTTGAAGTGAACAACCTCATGCAAGGGTTTCATATGCTCATTTCCATTCTTACTAAATGTAAGGACTACGTTCAACAAGTACAGATAATTATAAAGGAGATAGAATAAGTCCTAGATCAAGGAGGGCCTTAAGGCCTATTACCTCCTCTAAATTTAGAAAGGATACATCAAGGGACCACTAGGAGAACTATAAGAGCCACGGTAATTCTCCTGGTTCACCATCTTCCTCTTCCTCTTCGATGTCTAGTTCTAACGAAGACAAACATAGGTATAGAAATAAGGATCAAGATGAAGATAAAAGTTGAAATAGACAAGATCATTAGTGTGAGCATGAATAGAACTATCATTATCAGACAAATAGAAATAACAATTATCATGATGGCATGTCTAACAAAAATGAACCCTTGCTGGTGACTAGGAGCATGACAAAAATAAGGAAGGTAGTTCAAATACCCCAAAGGCATCAAAGGGATAGTCACATCAAATGACTTAATATGAATAACATCCCTAAATTTAGGGGAGGCTATAATTCTGATCCACAATATCTCTTACAAGCCTTCCATGATTCCTATGCCTTGCAAAATATCGAACGTAAGTGAAAAAAGTTTAAGCTTTTCCCTAAGACACTACCTGAAAGTTAGTATAGATCGTTGGAACCAAATTCCATCCATAAATGGTCCACGATGCTAGAACTTTTCAACGAAAAAAACCAAACCTATGTGAGAGTTTCCAACCTAAAAAAAACAAATCCAAGGATGAAAGCAAGAAAAAAATGAATCCTTGGATGTGGCCTTGGATAGATACTATGCTCTATTACCTAGATGTCCGAACAATGATTTCTCTATAAAAGAAAAAAACTTTCACATCATAGATGGGCTTCATAACAAAATGAGCAAGACCATTGGGACGTATGCCCAATGTCAGTTATACAAACTAAAAGCCCATTAGATACAAAGGCTAATTGAGCAAGTGGCAAAAGAGGAAGGTGAGTTATGTAAACGAGAGAATGTAGAGGAATATAATTGGAATCTAACTCTTTAAAAGAAGAGGGTCCATATCTATGATGAGGAAAAAGAGGTAGCTCTCAATGAGGTGATTTCATAGCAAACCTTGCTAATACAAAAGTCTATCAATGAGCTTGAAGCAAGGCTAGATAAGATGTGGAGGTTGATGAATGAAAAAGTTACAACTTATGTAAAAACTATAGAGGAGAGAGTAATGTAAAAAAAATTAAGTGATCAAAACAAGAAGAGAAAAACAAACCAAGAAATCAATAGGAACACTTATCAACAAAAAAGAAAAATGGCTATAAAAGAAGAGGGTATAAACTTAGCCATAGAAGAGGATGATGAATGTGACATCTGCCTATATGACCATCCAAAGGGCTATTGCCCAATCATGTTACATCAACATGAGTATTGGACTTTTTCTTTGAACCCCAAGTTTGTATGAAAGAAAATGCCTAGAAAATTACCTTTCNGCCCATGACTGTGGATTTTTCCACTACTAATGATAGTAGTTTTTAGGCTTATAAAAAGTCCCACCAGGATAGTACAGTTGTTTGTAGCACTCCCTATAATTACCTTGTGAGAAAGGTAATTTTCTAGGCATTTTCTT
>MNCI01001611.1:7631-20112 GCA_015680685.1 Gnetum montanum
GGGGGTAGACATTTTTCTACATTGAAAAACACATGTAAGGGGTAGATCTCACCTACCCTTAGCATGGAAGGCTGAGGGGTTTGAAAAATTTTCCCCCTTGAATGTGGAGACCGCCCACAATGTGGAAGCCACAAGAAGAGAAATTCAAGGGGGTTTGAAAAGTTTTCCCCCTTGAATGTTGACCGCCCACTTCAACAAGCATGGTGGAAAGCTTAGCATGGAAGATTAATTTCCAACATGGAGGGGATGCCCCAATTACTATTTTTTGTAAACAGAAATGCCATGGCGGGAAGCACTTACTATGTTTAGTAACCCCCCAAATTTAGGTGCCCATTTCACCTAGATTTTTCAAACAATTTGCAGCAAAATTACATCAAATTTGTAGCCAATTTTCAACCATTGCATAGCCAATTTGTAGTCCCATTCATGGTCCAAAGACCTATAAAAGCCAGCCTCAAACACCATTGAAGGGTTCTATATTTTTTGACAAAGTGAAGCATATTTTGACAAGAAAATTCTCACCAAAGTTCAGCCATTTTTCATAATTCCACACTTGGGGCATTATTAGGCACTCAAGACCTCTTGCAAGTTCCTAGACTTGTAATCTCTTGAACCACAATGTGGGAGCATTGAGGCCTTAAGATTTGGATGGACTTTGGTGTTAACACTACACTTCTAAGACTCCAAACCTAATGTGGAGCAACTTAGCATCCAAATATCCCCCCTTTATCACTCCACAATAGTGACCAAATTAATAGATCCAAGGTTGTAGTAGTAAATGAAGGTTCTATAACATCAAGAGTGGCTTGGCACTTGGGTCATGGAGTAGATCATCTCATCTTAAATGGGCTTTGAACTCGTGTACAAGTGGATCCCCTTTTTTCTCATCTGGGAACCATTTGTACACATTTCTCTAACTTATTCTTCATTCTTTTCTCAATAAAGTTTTAAATTTTGAGTTTTGTATTTAAAGATAAATTTATTATCTATGCATTATTTGAACCTATTTGTGTTTCTACATTTTGCATCTCCCATTTCCTTGGTTGATTTGCCAAATTGGCTAGGGCACCTCGAATCCCATTTTCGTTGTGAAGGGTATGGGCATTTGGGGTTGAAGAACTACTTACATTGAGGATCCTTGGTTTCTATTCCAACAATCAAGGTTTTCAAACATAATAGTTTTTATTGGTGCTAGAAATAGCACATTTTCCTAAATTCTATAGCTAGGTCTATTATTTTCCTAGCCATCTATAAAGTTTTCCTTCATTTTTTGTAGCCAAGACCCTTGAAAAATCAATGTTGGTTTTCCCACTTTGTGACCAAAATTGCAACATGGAAGTTGTAGGTGGTTGGGCTTTGGCTTTTCATAGCACTTGCTATGAATTCTAAGGCCCAAAACCAGCATTGATATTTCTTTCCCTAATTATCTTTGTTGTCAAAAGTTTATTTTTTAGCTTCTCAAATTGGGTGGTTCAACTCATTTTTGAGTTGACTTTTTCCCCCATTTTTCCAAGCTGAGGGAAGTAGTAGATGCTTGGAACCAATTCTAGTGGAAAAATACTAAATTTTCACTTTGGTTTTTAGCCTTTTCCTCCCATTAATGTTGAGGTAGGAGGTGTGATATTCCCATCATCTCACCCCTGCTTTCCTTTCCTCCTTTTGCCATGCTCAGCATGGAAGCAGTTGGGAGGCCAACGTTGGTGGAATTTTAAACTAATTTCATAACTAGATCTACAATTATTACAAGTCAAAAGCCATTTTTAGCCAAAATTCCCAATGACTCCAATGCTTCCATTCCCTCCCTTCCATGGTAAAAATCTTAGCATGGAAGCTGCAGGTGGTTTGGATTCGAGAATTTCACAACGTTTATTATGAATTCCTAGAGTAAAGCTAGCATGGAAGCCTTGGTAAAAATTTAATTTTGATTGTCATAATATTTCTCACTAAACCAATGTTGGTTTTCATACCAAACAAGCCCACTTTTCCTTCCTTTTTGATGAAAATTGGAAACCTACCAAAACCATCTTTGGAAACTACCAATTTTCCATTTTTTTCTTCCAACTTCCCCCCCAACCCCCTCTCCAACATTGGAATAGGAAGGTGAGATATTTCCATTATCTCATTCCCCTTCTTTCCCCTTTTCCATACCCAATGTAGAGATACTTGGGGAGCCCACTTGGGGGAGGTTTAAAGCCAACATTGCCAATATTCTATTTCTAGTAAAGGGGTAAACCTTCCTTATCCTCCACTTACTAATTATAGTAAGTATATCATTTTTTTCCATTTTCATTTTCTCTAAGAGTATTTGAATTCCATTCACTAGAATTTACTCTTATCTTAACATTTATAGCCTATTCTTAAGCAATTATTAGCACTATAACCATGCCTTTTTGAAAATCCACCAAATTGACCTTCACCTTCATTGGCGAAGATCATAAGCAACAAGTTATTAGGATGTATGATAACAAAGATCCTTTAGTCATTAAGTGTAGGAAATCTTTGAGAGTTAGAGGGGAGAGTATTGATTTTTCAGCCATTAATGAAGATTGCTATAATGCCGTTTATGCCAAAATATAGGTAGGCATGCCAGTTCCCCAAATTGAATTTGAAGCCAGGAGGGAACTTAAGCTCACACATAGGGATGGGAAAGAATACATCCCTTCTCCATATGAATAAATTACTCTAAATGACATATATTCTATTTTCCTAGCCCAATTGATTGCTACAAATGAGGAAGATGACCAGCCTATCTTTGGGGAACAATAGGAAGAAGAGGATGAATTCAAGGTAGAATCTAAGCTTGAAAACATTATTGGAGGCTATTCAACCAGCATCCCTCAATGTCATAGAACCTTTCCCTAATTCCTTTGCTTTCTCCATGGGCATGGTGCCATCATCTTCCACTCCTTCATGCCCTACTACAACAGATGCCACACTGGTTGTAGCAACATATCACACCCAGTCAATGCCACAAACAGCAAATTATAACATATCAATGTCATTTGCAACATAGCCATGAAATAAAAAAACCATTAATGGTGGGATTTACCACCACAAATCTGATAACTACTCACATGGGATCCACCATGAAACCCCTTGCAACACAAGGGTCACACATTACATTTGTCCCATTTGTGCCTTAAGTCCTAGCACAAACATCTTTTCTTTATTTGGCCCATAAGCCAAAACCATAGCACAACCTTTTCCTTCTATCATGGAAGCCATAATAAGCCTTACAAAAGATGCCACAATCATATGTACAAACCTTACAAACTATGGGACCATCACAAGGCTTGGATCAAGCCTTCCAAATGATCCAGGACCTAACAGAGGAATTGAAGAGGCTTAAAGCCTCTACCACACAAACCATCAAGATTATTGAATTCTACTAAGATGATCCCATAAATCATGTAGTCCCACCCTTGAAAATTCATCCTAGTGTTCCAATTTTTCAATTTAGCAAATATAATGAAGAAGGTAACCCTAATGCTCACTTTATCATCTTTTGATTTGAATGTTTGCTCTTGTAGCCATGACCTCATACCATCATGAGGATCTTTCCTATGTCTTTAACTAGGAAAGCACTTGATTGATATCACGCATTATCTAGAGGATCTATATCCTCTCTAAAAGACTTAGTAGCCTAGTTTGTCAAATACTTCAAGTAAAACTTGGAGCCTGATAGAATGCTTGACTAATTCATGAAGATCAAGCAAGGGCCCTTAGAACCTGTATAGAAATTCATTCAGTGATGGAATGAACTATTGAATGAAATACTAGAGTCCATAGCTGAAGCCCACTTGTTAGCCATATTCAAAGAAGTAGTTAATGACTTCATCAAGTCAAAAATTTACTACCTTGATCCATGGTCTCTTAGCCAAGCATTCTCACTAACTAAAAACATAAAGGATGTTGTAGAGGCTATCCATGATTTGGCCTATATATCATATAAAAACCAATATGCTTGAAAAGATAAAGAAAAAATAAAATATAGCAACACTACTATATCAACCATGGCCAAGGAAAATAAGACCACAAACTAAGGGTTGAAGGTCAACCTGCCCAAGATCCCCACAAATGACCACAGGAACCAACCATTAACTTTTGGGGTCAATACATCAACAACAAATAGACCTAACTTTGAAAGAAAGGATAGGTCTAAGTACACTGAGTTGCCACAAAAAGCATTTAAGTTGCTTGATCAACTATTAAGAAGTGGATACATGCAACATAAACAATTGATTGAAGCTACTTGAAAGAAACACGAGTGACTATGTGAAATAGCCAAAGATTCCTTCAGGTAATGAAAGATGATCCCTCATTTTCTAGATACTTCAAGCTAGACTACTTTTTCCATTATCATCAACTATCTAATCATGGTACAAACTTCTACTTTGCATTGAAGCATGACCTACAAATGATGATAGATAGGGAGGAGCTGGTCTTCAATGCTTCTAACCAAGTTTAACCACAAAACTAGTCAATGTATGTTTATAAAGACTCATCGAATGCCAATGATAGCCCTTATGTTATTTTAGCATTTAACATTGATGACAATTGGAGACCTACGAGAGAACCATTTGTGATCCAAGTACCTGTTTACAATGAGAGAGTTTCTTTAGCTTTCCATAGCTCAAGAGCTCCCTTTTTTGTGAGGGTACCATGACGAATACCTTTGAGAAAACCTTTTTTCATCAAGATCCTCCCAGCCAATATAACCCAAAAAACTGTAGGCCAAGAAACTACACAATGATACCATATGATAGCCAATGCCACCACCTCTTCCTTACAACCAAAAAATAACAATAAAAAAAATTTAGCCAACCAAAGGAGGAAGTATAACCAAAAGCTTGATAACAAGGGAGACAAGTAGATGGAGGCATGGAAGGAAGTGGGTCCATCGAAGTCCATTTCCATCTTGACTATACTTATGACATCCTCTACCCTATCTCCATCAACTAGCAAGCCATAGGAGGATGCTAGAGCCCATAACCAAAATAACAAAGAAGAGCCATAGCCTAATACTAAAATTTTCCTTTTAGGGTGTATGGAGGAAGTAAAGCACAACTAGGGTGACAAGCTGATAGCCAATGACAAAGAATTCTTCAATGTAATGGACTAAGTTAAGTAATCCATGAAGTAGAAAAATACCACCTTAAGCTTATATGACTTGATTATGACTTCCACTACATATCGTGAGAAACAAATCAAAATTTTGACCTTCATCCTATTAGTGACAATATTCTTGCTAATGAGAAAGCCATTTATGTAGTAATGATTCCTCAATCACTAATGGAGGACAAATCAACATCCTTAACAGCGAAACTAAGGTTAATTCCCAAAATGGCAAGGTGACTATAGCCCCTCTATTCATAAGTATATGGATAAGATAATTTAAAATACATCGGGTGCATGTTGATGATGGAGTAGAAAACAACGTCATCCCATGCACCATCATTAAACGCGTTGGCTTAATTGAGTAGGTACAATCTATGACCACCATAGCTCTTAATTCCTTCAATGGATAAAGAGTTGCCATCAAGGGATCTATCTCCTTAGAGTTTATAGTTGGAGAATAATTTCCTACAACTAAAAACTTCTTAGTAGTGGAAGAGACACTAGGATTCAACCTCATCTTAGGAAGACCTTGGTTAGCTCAATTACGAGCTATCTCCTAGCCCATCCACCAAGAAATTCAGCTTTCTTATGAGGAAGGTGAGATCATCATTCATGGTAACAACATGAGTTGCTTAGTTGTTAACAACGTGGTCATAGAATAGGGGTCCAAAGTCGAGCTTCAAGAAGAAGCTCCTAGCCATGAAGAGCAAAAATCCAAGACAACTAATGATGACAGTGAGAAGCAATGCGATACGCTATGGGATGAACTTCCTTTTACCATTTTACATAAATGGGATGGTGAATACAAGCTTAAGTAGAGTAGGCCTTACTCACTTTCTAGTCTTGCAAAGATTAGGAAGAGTCTGCACAAGTGAAGTTTATCCTAACCTTCCCATGTCTTTATGACTAGAGACAATGATAACCATATAGCCTTAATTTTTATTTATAGTTTATTATATATGCAATTGTTGTTTTACGCTTTATGCACATAGCCTAATGCATGCAACCATACATTTATTTGCATTGTTACCTATTTGTTACAACCTTTCTTTATTGTTATCTATGTTTTAAAAAAGCATCTCTTTCAAGACGCTATCTGCTAAGACATAAAATTAGCACCATGGCCTGCTAAGGGCTGAAACTAGCACTATGGTCTCCTATGACCTTAAACTAGTGTGTTGGTCTACTATGACCTTAAACTAGCATTTTGGTCTAATAAGATGTTAAATTGACATTACTATATGCTAAGACATAAAACTGGCACGATGGCCTGCTAAGGCCTAAAACTAGCACTATGGCCCACTAAGGCCTAAAATAGGCATTATGGTCCTACTATGACCTTAAAATAGCATTTTCGTTTGCTAAGATGTAAAACTAGCAATGTAGCTACAATCACACAATATGACCTATGCCCATAATGGCCTAAAACTAGTGAACATTCCTCACATCAATTAGCCATAAATAAAATGTCAATATAGCCATGTTTACAACATTTACTACTATGAATGCATATAGCCAAAATGAAACCAACATTTAAAATTAAAATATCTATAAACACAACTTATAGTAATGATGCCAAAGAATAACCATCCATAACATAGTCTTGGCTAATCATAGCCATTAACATAAAAACAAAAACAAATAACCAACAATCTAAACTGAAGGAGGCTACTGAGTAGCATCTGGAGGAGGAGGTGGTGGATCATTTCCACCCTCATCGTTGGGACAACTAATGTCTACTGAAATGTAATAACATATAGCTGGTTAGTAAACCATAGCTAGGATCATGACTTAAAATTGAAAAAATTGAAACATGAAATAGATCAAACCTATGGAGAGTATAGATCCATCACTTTTAGGGGTAGATGGGGAAGGCCTTCCTCTGAATGATGGAGGATCTGGTCCTCTATCATGTGTACCTAGTCAACATCCCTAATTCAACACCAAAAAGAATGCTGGATCTATTTATAGGAGTCTAGGTAGAAGGCTCATGAGTAACAATAGCCATAGTAGTCTCACTCGCAAGGATAGTAATCTAAAGAGTAGGGTATTGCTCCATCTTGAGAGTGCTTTCAAAGAGTTAATAAGCACTCTCTTCTTTGATCCCCTGAATGAAC
Source organism: Gnetum montanum (assembly GCA_015680685.1). NCBI lineage: Eukaryota > Viridiplantae > Streptophyta > Gnetopsida > Gnetales > Gnetaceae > Gnetum > Gnetum montanum. The sequence continues at coordinate 14,867 of MNCI01001611.1, forward strand.
ACCTCTCTCTTGTGTCATTCAACCAACTCTTCTTTAAGCCATTTCAGGTAAGCCTCATGATTAGCCTTATATTGCTACTTGTGGGCCTTTTGTGTCTTGCCCCACTACAGGATCCAATTATAGTGATCCTTCTAGTCTTTAACCTTTTTGGAGATGAGGTCCATCTACATACATTGCTCTACCATCTCTCATAGGGCCACTACTTTGTCCTAAACGACATGCCAATAGTGAGCCCATGTGATCTCTTTAGTCCATAACTTCCCTAAGTTAACCCCTTGGGCTTCTAGAAAGGCTTTATGGTCTTGAGGATCCCAAATCATATCCTCCTACCTTTGAACCCTTTCCCTTAAGGCCACAACTTCTTCCCATAGGGATTTTTTGGACCTCTCTAGCTCTTATGAAGCTTTTGGACATGACATTGCTAAATTAGTGGCAATATCGTATAGCTTCATGGGTACACTAGATACATCAGAGGAAAGTCTAGGTAAAGATTCTACCTCCATATCCCTGTTGCAATCCCACTCCATGGATGGTACTACACAAAGCATAAAAGGTAATCATAAGACAAAATCAAATAGTAATAATTCAAAAAAATATTGTAGCCAAAGTGCATAAAAAAATCATGGTTTTGTGTGAAACTCAAGGATGGAAGCTTACACTGGTGGCTTAGGAACTACTGTAAGCATAACAATCATCAAAAGGTTAGGATGACAACCAGATGTAACCAATGCAATACAAAAACCATATTAAAGCAATAGGAATACTTGGATCCTCCTCCTCTTTCTCCTCCAAGATGATGATGGGAGAGCTACCTAGTACCACCTCACCAAACAATGTAGCTAGATCATCTAGGCTTGCATTGGCAAGTCCTTCAACCATGGGTTGCTTTAGGAGTGCCTTTTCTACATGCCTTTGTTATACCTTCACAATAGCTTGGGCTACTATAATCTAATGCTTGTCTACAATAATGGCATATAGAAAACTGATTAACACATGAAACCATAAAGTATCCATAAAATTTTAAACTATAAAATAGCCAAGGTTAAACAAAGCATACTTGCGATTACCTACTATGATCGCTTAAGCTTAAAGTTAAGTTTCTTTGAGGCATGCTAATTTGATGCTAGGGATGCTTGCTCCATGGGCCTCTTAAGTTTCTCTCTGACTACCCCTTCAGCCTCCATGTGCTATCGTTTGGCCTCCTAAACACTAGCAAGAAATGAGAGATGCTCATCATTATCAATACTATCAAGAGACTCATACTGCCTAACATCATGATTCTTAGTGGTGATGGATAATTTCTCATCCACATCCTTTGGTGGGCTCTAAGCCTATACTATTGGATAAATATGTTTTATCCAAGGCTTAGAAAGTTGGCTTAGGTCTTGGGAAACCCATCATCCATTCCTATACACCATCAGAAAATCCAAAAATCTCTTTAGATAACCTACAAAAAATGCAAATGTATATGGATTATCATAGAGGTGTCAACACAGAGTGTAAGAATCTCCTCTTGAAGCCCATTAGCCAAAGCAATAGCCCAATCAAATTTGATTCCCTCCATCAAGAACTTCTTAAAGGTCCACCCTTGTGCTAGGCTGATCACCTTCTTTTGTGATAGTATTTTGGGAAATGCATGAGGCCTAAACAAAGGATATGATTTCTTTGCATCAAGGTTCATGAATCTATTCATCAAAATTCTAAAGTGGCCCATGCTAACATCAAGACACTCTAGAACTTCCTCATGATGGCCTAATTCCCTCATTGTCCTAATGGGAACCTTGGCCCCATTAGCAGGGACCCCAAACAAGTCATGAAAGAGGCTAGCACCTATGTTGATGTTCACTTTACCACCTTAGATGATGGTGCTAAAGTGACCTATCTCCTTATCGAAGGAGTCAATAACATGAAACATCTTCACATTAGTAATGGAAGGAATAGGTGCCATAAATACATCAAGCAAGCCTACACATTGGATGTTTTCTTGAATGTATCTAGGCACCTACCCCTTTAGCCACTCCTATGCTAATGCCACATCACCAAACTTTAGGATTAGGGTTTCCTCATGATGTGAATGTGCAAGTGGTATATTGACATCAGTTGAGGTAGAAGGTCTTGTGAAGCAATAACTAAAGGTTAACATCCATAAAAGTAATTTCAACAACCAAGAAAAGTAGTAAAACACTTAATGTCATAAAACACTAGAAAGCATATGTTTACCTTTACTTTTCTTTTATGATGTAGAGGTTCAAGCTACAAGGGTCTGATCTATGTCATACTAGCTGTGCATCATCTTATCATCCTTGCACTTCATATATACTATGTTGAACCTAGTGGCATATTCATTAAAGTCCCCTCTTAACTATTGATACATAGCAGCTCTGATTTGGGGATTGTTGGTGAATTTGTCTAGAGTAGTTTGAGCCAGTACCAGGATTTCGTCATTAACGATCAAATCCTTCTTGTTGACCTTGTACCTGAAAGAAGTAAAATTAATGAAGTTGGGCAAAGAATTTAAGCTAGAACCATAAAAAACATTACAATAATCATGTTTACCCTTATAGATGATACATGATGCTAGGTGGGTTCTAGAATAGTGTGTGGGATCTATGTGCCACCATTAGAGAATTATCAGTATTATATTGAATATACTCTAGCATCATCCAAATATTCAATAGGTAGTGTGAAATTACAACATTTGCAAGCCCCCCTATGGTTTTATAAACTAATTTATTAGTAATATACTTGGTAATCAATCTTGATGCCCAAGGCAATAAGGTCTCCACAACAACCCCAACTACATCCATAGACAAGTGTAACCACATCATCACACTAAAGTTCTTGAGGAGGTAGGCAAGGAAGTCCCTTTTCCTAGGCCAAAACCATAGTAGGAGCTTCCCAAGAGGCATGTCATGTGATGGAGTATTAGTCTTGGGATGATCAATGTAGCATAAGATGCCTACTAGCTTTGTTATAATGAGAATAGGCCTCAAGAAAACCTTCCACAAAACAAAGCAAAAACATTGTGACCAATTAGAATTTCTTAACAAGTTAGGAAAATATCTAGTTGGAGGTGAAATTAGCCTCTATAAAAAGCTCTAAGATGCTTATCTAATAAGCTTAAAAAATTTCATAAAAAGGCATGATTACAACCTTTCCAAGCAACAGCATTATGACCTATTAGAGTTACTTAGCCAATTTAGACAAAACATCTAGTCAAAGGTGAAATTAGCCTTTGTAAAAAGCTCTAAGGTGTTTTTCTGAATTTTCCTAAGTAATTTCATCACAACTTGGAAAAACTTTGCATTATGACCAATTGGATTTTCTTTACAAATTTAGAGAAAGCTCCCTATGTCAGAGGTGAAATTAGCTTATGTAAAAAGCTCTTAGGTGTTTGTCTAAATTAGCTTGAGAAATTTCATAAAGGCATCAATACCATATTTTATAGCCTTTATAACCCAAAAAATTATGGAAAAAACTATGTTTTAGTCTAAATTATGCATAAATTTATGAAAAAGCATCTAAATTATGCATAAATCTAGAAAAAGGCAAGCATAAATTTAGAAAAATAATCTAAAATTATGCAAAGAATGCATAAATTTGGAAAAAACATCTAAACTATGCACAAATGTAGAAAAAGCATAATAAGCTTAGAAAAAGCCATGAAGCCATAATAGAAACTTATTTAAAATAGAAAAAGATTTTACTCTCCTAGAAAAAGCAAAAAAATCAACCACTTCTATTTTGGGTAATGTACTACAACTGTGAGTTTTGCCATGATTTGCACAACCATAGCAAAAAATTCATTTTAAATCCAATCAAAGTGCTTCCACCTCCATTCGAAAGCTGAAGAAGAATCCTATATAGCGATGACTAGAAAATAGCAAAAACCTTGCCTGTTTTCTTATAAAAATTCACAAATATACATGAAATCACAAAAGTGGCATAAATAGCCTAACTCCCTTGTTTGAAAGCCAAATTAAACAAGAAAATAACCATCAAGAACATTAAAAAAAGGTAAAAATCCATAACCTTTGATTTTACAAATATGTAGCTATTATACCAAGAAAAAAAATACACAACTTGGTTTGCTTTTTCATAGCAAAACTTCAAAAATCCCAAAGCCTAAGTTTTATATAGCCATTCAAATAGTTGAAATAGCCAAAACCATTAAAAGCCATTTAAATTCACATCAAAATAATATGGTAGGATTTTTTTAAAATTTAATTTTAGAAAATCCTAAGGCCTAGATTTTAAAAATGGCCATACCCCAAGATTTGAGAAAAAAGCACAAAACAACAAGGCCTGTTTTCAAAATCAAATATGCAAAAGCTAAAGTGATAAAACAACCATAAATCTACATAGGAGTAGTCGAAATAGGAGGTGGGATTTTTTTAGAATTTTGACTTAATCTCCCCATTGGAGTGGATATGAAAAAATGGCCATAACATTGGGAAGGCGAAAGACTAGAAAAAAAAAACCATGAAAACAAAGGCAAAAACAGGTAGAATTGCCTACCTTGCAGCAATGAAAAATGGGGCCTAGATTGAGATAGGCATTGGAACCTTTGATAAATCTCTAGAGTACACATCCATCCTCTAGATTATGGGGTTCTTACTCTTCCCTCCTCTTTATTTTGGTATCATCGTAGCCTTAATGTTGAAGGGAGAAATTAGGAGAAGATGGGAATTCTATGATGACTGCAAGGGAGATGGGGGGCTTCCATGCTGGAGATTGGTTGTGGCTTCCATAAGAATCTTTGCCAAATCTCTCCTCCAATGTGATATTGCTAAAGAATGATAGTGATTATCAAAATTTGCAAATTTTGATGTATAAAACCCATCTAAACCTAAACAAAATTCTAGCTGCTAATTTAGTGTACCATGACTACAAGCACATTGAGGAAAAAGAGGGGAAAGTTTAGTTCACATTTTTTTTAGGGGAAAAAAACTCTACTTTTTAAAATTTTAAATTTTTTATTATGGGCCCCACCCTGCACCTTCCCTTTTAATCAAACTTGCTTCAACATTGAGATTTTTACTAAATTTGGCACTTAAAACATTAAGGAAACCTTACCCCCATGCATATATGATAGGAATACCATGCCTAGTATGGAAACATGTTCATTATTCTACAAATTCATTAGCATTAAAATATATTTTTATTTTTAGTAACCTAGACTTATCTTTTCAACCTCAAGTTTCCAAATTTGGATAAAACATGAGCATGGTTAAGCACCATAGATT
>MNCI01001611.1:35552-88158 GCA_015680685.1 Gnetum montanum
GAACTCCAGCAGCAGGCATTGACCAAGGAACTACCATCAGGGGTGATGGGTCATGGTGACGATAGGTTCGGAGGGCTAGTGCAATGTCATACGACATCTCTGTAGGGTCAACATAATGCCAAGGGTGGTAGCATCATGTACATTCTAGATCGTGTCCCCATTGCATCGTGAACTACATTCTGGAGTTGCAATGCCCTATCCCTGTGTCAGCATTGTGCATACTCGTTTGATGTGTACTTGGCACAGATACATGCTAGGGATGTGATGCGAACACAGTTTAAGGTCTTGGTAGACCGTGTGCTGGTTTAGGGTCCTAGCAGACCGCTGCCCTGGCTTAAGGTCCCAGCAGATCATACATGCCAGTTTAACATCATAGTAAACGTGTCGTGCCAATTTATAGTCATAGTGGACTATCTATGCTAGTTTTACATCATAGCTGATGGTCGTCGCTAGTTTAACATTGTAGCGGACGTTGCTTGTTGTTGCCAGTTTATCCTTGTAGTGGATGCTGGTGTAGCCATGCCAGTTTATGTCGTAGCAGACATTTGCTTGCCTGTGCCAGTTTTACATTGTAGCAGATGGTTTCCTACTTGTTCCATGTGCTCAAACATAGTATGGCTTGATGTACAAGTGATTCACTGGGTTGGCAAACTCGTTGCCATCCATGTTTGCCAGCCTGAAGGCTCCATTCTCGAAGGCTTTAGTGACCACGTAAGGGCCTTTATAGTTGGTTGAGAATTTTCTCACATGCTCATGGATGGCCTTGAGGATGAGGTCTCCCTTCTATACTGGCCATTGATGCAGGTCTGCACAGTGCTTCTACTATTGCTTGCTCTGGTAGTGCTCTATGTGACTCAGTGTCTACGCAAGCTCTTCCTCTATTGAGTTAAGGTCAATGATCCATGACTTGTTGCTATGGGCTTTGCTCATGACATTCAAGATGATCATTCAGAGTGATGGTACCTACAACTCAAGAGGCAACACAACTTCAGATCTATAAGCAAGGGTATAAGGAGTCTTACTTGTCATGGTTCTGCATGTCATCCTGTAGGCCCATAGAACGTAGAGGATTTGCTCATGCACCACCTCTTGCTATTGTTAAGCATTTACTTCAAAAAGTTGATGATGGACTTATTTGTAGCCTCTGCCTATCCATTTGGCTACGGGTAATAGAGGGAGGAGAATGATTTCCTGATGCCTAGATTGCTATAGAAGGTTTAGGTTTCCGTACTACTGAATTGTGGCCCATTATCGATCACAATAGTCATTGGAAGCCCAAATATCATTATGATGTTGTGTAGGATGAAGTGGCAGATTTGCTTAGACATCGTCTTCCTCAAGGGGATAGCGTCCACCCACTTAGTAAAATACTCAGTGGCAGTGATAATGAAACTATGCCCTATGGAGGACTTAGGCATGATAGGTCCTATGAGGTCTAGTCCCCATTGTTGGAAAGGCCATGTGATTTGCGTTGGGTGCAGGTTCGTAGGTGAGACATGTATGAGATTTGTGTATCTCTAGCATGTGTCACACGTCTTGACTTTTGGCAAGTAGTCATGCCCCATATGGGGTCAATAGTACCCTAGGCATCTTATTTTTGCAGCCATAGCCCTAGGTGCTATGTGTCTACCACATAGTCCCTCATGCACTTCATTAACTACCTTTTGCACCCGCTCCCCACCCACGCATGCCAGCAATATCCCATCATAAGAATGTCGACACAGGGCATCATTTCCCATGAGTGTATATTTCTAGGCACACTTATGGATTTCATCTCTCTAGGTAGATGTCAATTTTCTTGGGGGTTCGTCGTGTTGCAGGTAGGCCTTAATGTTGGTGTACCATTCCTGGGTGTCTACGGCACTGATAGAGGCCACGTGTCCCGCTTGAGTGATAGGCTTAGTACATTTGATAATCAAAGTCAGTAGACTTGCAAACGAATGTGGTGGAATGTTTAGTGCTAGGGTGGCTAAGGCATCTACCATGGTGTTCTCATTGTGTGGCATATGTTGCACATCTGTGGTTGAAAATTGCTTAAGCAGGCTTTTTGCTAGGTCGCAATAAGGTTGCAGATGCATAGCTTTGCAAGCGTAGACCTCAATAATTTGATTCACAACTAGTTGTAAATCTCCATGAATTGCCAGGTGTTGTATGCATAATGTTTAGGGTAGCTGAGAGGCCTTTGAGTAACCCCTCATACTCTGCAACATTGTTGGTGCATGGGAACGTGAAACGATAAGCAAACAGGTGCATTTCCCCAGAGGGAAACATGATGACGGCGGTTGTGCTACCTCCTTGCACAGTTGAAGCACTGTCAAAGTGTAAAGTAGCTTCCAGATGCGATGGGATGATGTTGATAATGCCAACGTGCTCATCCAGGAATTTGGAATCTATGGTTGCCTGGTCATCGATGGGTGAGGCCGTAACTTGAGTTGCTATGGCTTGACCCTTAATCGACGACTAGCTTACATAGTGTAGGTCGAACTTTGTGGTTATTGCCTTCTATCGGGCTATTTGGCTACTTTCATATAGGTTGTTAGTGATAGCCTAGAGTATGTTACTTTTGCAAATGATGTTAGTTGTACTGCAAAATAGGTAATTCCTCCACTTTTTTAATGCAAACACTAAGGCAAGGCAATTTCTCTCCACTTCATTGTATTTCGCCTCGTTAGTGCATGACTCAAATAATACACTAGTATCTTAGATCTGTTGTCTCATTTTTGACATAACATTACCACGATAGATGTGTCAGGGGTGGCAAGGTAGATGAGGAAGGACCATTCCCTTTGTGGTGGATGCATAGTTGGGAGGTGCGAAAGCTCTTTCTTCAGGTTGTCAAAGGCCTGTTGACACTAGGTTGTCCACTCGAAGTTAATTCCTTTCTTTAGCAGATGTTGCATGGGGTGTAACTTGTCAGTCAACTTCGCTATAAACCTTTGGATGAACTATACACTACCGTGCAAATCACACAACTCCTTAAGGTTTGTAGGAGGTGCCAAGTTGACGATGGCCTTGACTTTGTCAGGGTCTACCCGTATTCTGGTCTTCGATACCACGAACCCTAACTTGCATCCAGTTTTCACCCCGAAGATGCACTTCTTAGTATTGAGGCACAAGTTGTGCATTTGAAAACACTTGAGGACTACCCCTAGATCATGTGGGTGATTAGCTACCTTCTTGGACTTGAATGCTATATCATCCATGTAGTCGTTTAATGTTTCTAGGATGTAATCATTGAAGATGTAGGTCATGGCTTGCTGGTAGGTTTCTCCAGCATTCTTGAGCCTAAAAGGCATCATGGTGTAACAAAAGGTACCCCATGGGGTCATGAAGGTTGTTGTTAGCTGATGCTCTAGGTTAATGCGGATTTGGTTGTATCTAGAAAAACCATCCATGAAGGTTAACAGAGCATGACCAGCCGTGGTGTTGATGAGTTGATCGATACTTGGAAGTGGGAAATTGTCCTTGATCGTTGCCTTGTCCAGATCCTGGAAGTTTATATAGATCCGTATTCCTCCCATTTTCTTCAAAACCACAATGATGTTGAACACCCATTCTGAGTAATCAGCTGCATGGATGAAACCAACTTGGTACAACTTCATGATTTCGTCCCTTACAACTAATGAAATTTTTGTTTGACCTTAGGAGCTTTCTTCTTGACTACCTTCATGTATGGGTCTAGGACAATGTTGTGCTATATCAACCATGGATCTAGACTTGGCATGTCATTGTATGACCATGTGAAGACATTGACGTTGTCTTGTAGAATCTTGGCTACATTTTTGTGCATCTATGTATCTAGGAGGGAGCTAAGTTTTAATATTTTTACCTTCCCCTTGGACATGGTCATAGGCGTCTCGATGAGAGGGTCCTTGGTTACATCCCCAGCTTCTAAGTCTAGGGTTTGGACTAGATGCTCAGGCTAGTCTGGGGATGCTTCTAAGGATGCTATGATGGTAGCTGTGGTTGACCCCCAGTCAATCAGGTCAAGGTTCAATTATTTCGCGAGCTTGTCATGTGGACCTGCTAATGTTAAGGGTGTGGAGAGGTTGCGATGGATTTCCATCTTTTGCTTAACCTGCCAAAATGAGATGAAAGCCTGGTTAAGAGGCACTTGTTGGTAGTAATCGTGTATAATAAAAATTTGCAAAACAGTGATGAGATGCAACTAGTGAAGTATGATGATATAAAGATTAGAAGCTTGCCAGTTTAAGGTCATAGCAGACTGCCAAGGCATAAGAGTGTGAAACTTATTAAAAAATGCAAACTACCTATGTGAAAATATGAAACTGCTAGAAATTGTGAAACTACCACTGTGAAAGTGTGAAACTGCTAGTTTAACATCATTGCGGACTGCAAACATATGACAGGTCGAAACTACTAGTTTAAGATCCTTTCGGACCATTAAAGATGCAACTATGCTAGGATTGCTAATTTAAGGTCTTTTTGGACTGGTAATGCTACGATTGCTGGGATTGCTAGTTTAGGGTCTTTGTGGACTCGTAACAAAAACAAATATATTTTTTATTTCTGGGAAAGCAAATAGTTGGTTTGAAGCATGTCAAGGTTTTAATGGCAATAGTGCTACGATGTCATGGCGAGCATGTTACGCTGTACAACGCACTCCGCATTAAACGGAGAGAGAGAGCAGTAAGTCTCCCTTTCTTACCATTACAACCATAAATAGGGATTAAACCCTGGTAAGCTTGTCATTCTCACCATAAAAGCATAGAGCCCATATTCAGAGCACAAGGTAATTTTGGAGTGTGGAGCGATTGTGCTAACAATGAGAAAGGCAGTTTTTTGCGCAGCAAAGAGGGGAAGTTTGCAAGTAGGAAGATGGCTCCTAAGAAGGAATGTACTCATTTGGCACTTGCAAAGGTTGAGGAGGTGAAGAAAACCCTTGGGTGTATGACACAAGTGCGCTTTGTGGCACGGGAGGACACTCCATTGACTTGGTGGGCTACTATGCTTCCTCTATTTTTTTGTGATTCTGTTATCGTTTTGTTTTCTACTTTCATTGTGTATCCTAGTCTTAGTCATTTGTGTTTTTTGTCATCATGTTGTTTTGGCCTTTGCATCACCACTATTGTCATTTTGACCATGGTGGATGCATAAATACTATGCCATCGTTGCATGCAAGGTTGCTTGAACCACCACGACTACGGTTGTCATAATCACGAGGGCTTGGATAGTTAAAGTTACTTGGCTTTTGAATGGCGTAGGATCCTCAGGAGGGCTAGGCCATGTGTGATGCAACAGTGTGACATGTGTTTTGTTAGGGCATATTGTTAATTGTCCTGTTAGGGTTAATTGCTCTGTTGCTACGCTAGGCTATTTCTGCTACGCTATTTCTTTCATGTTCTTACTATGCTAGGTACGAGAAGAGGGTTATGGTACGCTATATGCATGAACCGCTAGGTATTGCTGTGTTGCATGCGTATTGCGCTTAGAAATGATGCTAATGCTTGCTAGTTGTGTTATGTAGTGAAACACATCAAAAACAAATGTGAGGTCATTTTAGCTTCACCAGGCCTTGCAATCCATGCAAGCACTACGACAGTTCATTAGGAGGAGAATGCTCTGAGTCCAGGCTGGCCAGTTCAGCAAATTTTCTACTTTAGGTGTAAACAGGCTCTATGGCTCACCTTGCTTGTCTACCTAAGTAGCCTGTTTGGTCGATAGCCTACTCAGAAATGGTGCGGAGTTGGCAGCAACATTCTGGGTGCACCAGGAATATTTCAGCAAGTTTTCTAAGTCATGAAATCTACTACGCTATGCTACGCCTTGCCATGTAGCGTAGCAAGCTTTGAAAGATAGTTGTAGAACGAAGTGCCACGCTACGCCACGCCACATAATGTAGTGTAGTAGGGAAATAGCTTCACCAATAGTTCCCCATGCTCAATTTCAAATCCTTCACCGATGTCCCTTTCCATCAGGAAGTGGTGAACCATGTCTACTGCTACGCTACATTGAGCTATAAGGCACAACGAGGTGTAGCAATCCTACGGAAGAGACATAAGGTAGCTTGAAGGGTAGAAACAACAAAGTTCATGAGACATGTATCGCAGGAAGAAAAATTGATGAATTGGCAAATATTTCGCAACTAAGGCCAGTTGCTATGCTACGCTATGCTACGTAGTGTAGCATAGCGTAGAAAGCATGCATCACACATATAGCAGAATGAACAACAAGATGCTACGCCAAGAACGCTACGCTACGAAGCATAACAAGGCATGTGGGTGGTTGTGTGACATCAATGCACTTCACCTAATTAGATCATTAGCACAGATTTTCAGATGCTAATGGCTTAATTACGGTGTGGTAGGCTTGAAGTTATGGCATGACAGGTTTGCATTACAATAGCCTTGCAGATCCAATGGTCATACATGGCATGTGTGATGCCAGCAAGTCAACATGGGCCCAAGATGTGTGGCATCCAAACCATTCCTTTTGTATACCCTTGGTCCTATAAATACCCTGAGAAATAGCATTCAAAGGGTTTGGAATTTTTGAAACAAAACAACATTAAAAAAGGTGAGGAATTCTCCCCGATTCCTTGACTTGGCATCTCCTTGGCATTCGCTCCGGGATTCAAGTTCTTTTTTATGCACATTACAACACCTAGCATTGTAAGCTCTCTGTTCAACACTCTAAATAGTGAGCAGCCCTGGCTAACATTACATTCTGTTCTCCCTTTCTACCAGCTTGGTAGAATCCATACATTGTCAGCACCTAAGCCCGCACCCAAGTGCACAACTTGCTCTGCTCTATGCATCCTGGCTACTCTCGAGATCTCTGCACTTTGTCATGTTGTGCAACTAACTATATCCATCTTGATAGAGAAAACCTGTAGCTTTAGAGTGGTGCAATTTTCTAACCGCATTTTTACTTTATATCCTGCTTACTCTTGCATCTTGCACTATTTTTTTCTCCTTTACTTACTTTCAAGCATCATTTTGCGTTTCAAGTATATGTTGCAGAAGGCTATATAGACGCCGATTAAGTCCCTATCTAATTGAGCAGACCGTTTAGGGTGCCCCATATCCACACACACCTAGCATGGCCCTCTTGCGAGCACGGGGTCAAAACTATCACGCCCACCGACCCCTTGGTGTTTTCCAACCATCGATGTTTTTGATTGCTATAGTTTTCTGGCGCTAGAAGGAGGGCCTTTTGGTGTCTTTCTGTGTGTCAGAGTAGTTCTATGAGCCTTGTGCACCCTGATATGCATAAGTGTAAACATGACACCCTTTGCGGTTTTTTGCGCTTTGTGTAGTGCAGATCAGTTGCCTCGACGGTTCCTTGGGAGCCCCACAAAATAGAAGGCCTTCGATCACCAACTAACTAGCTCACCTTATGGTCATCTTGCATGCGCTCTGTACCCCATCTCATGTGGTACAGATTGGTCACCTCGATGGTCCCTTGGGAATCCTATGAGACATAAAGCCTTCTAGACTGCTAGTTAGCCTACTCACCTTACAGTTTTCTTGCATGCGTTCGGTACCCCATCTTGTGTGGTACAGAGCAGTCGCCTTGATGATCCCTTGGGGATCCTGCAAGACAAAAAGCCTTCTTGATCACTAGTTAACTGTCTCATATTACAGTAGTCTTGTAAGCCTTCTACATCCTGATATGCATTAGTGTAGACCTGACACTCATCTGTGGCTGTTTATGCATCATGTGGTGTAGATCGGTTGCCTCAACAGTTCCTCAGGAACCCTACAAGAAATAAAGCCTCGAACTACCAGTTGACTTGCCTTCCTGTCTTACGGTAGTCTTGCACGTGCTTCATACCTCATCGCGCACTGGCATAAATGTGACACCCTTTTGTAGTTGTTTACGCTTTGTGTGGTATGAATCAGTCGCCTCGGTTTTTTCTCCAGAATCTGGTAAGATGTAAAGCCTTCTTTTTGTAGCGTTTCAATATTTTTGTTCCTTTTGCATTTCTTGCACTTTTTTGCATAACTATTTGTTTAGCAATGGCCTTTTCGACTACTGCTATTAACACCTTCAACGTGGAGGTGCCCATCACGGTTCAAGGCACCGTTGGTGCCGAACAACCATTGAACCCGATGCTAGAAACACGTTGATCTCTTAGAGTCCAAAATCAAGGACCTGAGGGATTGGCCCAGAAACATGAGTGTTATAGTTTCCTTTGTGCAAAGGTGTAAGAAAATCTACCCTTGGATTTACATGAACTCAAAGAAAAAAGCAATTTCGAGTTCACTTATTGCAATGAGAAGGAATTTTTCTCTATTCCCCGCATTTTGTTACCTTTAACTCAAACATACCAAAGGCTACTAGATCAACTAATCCAATTGGATAGGCTTAGGGAGCAATAGGACACAGCGTCCAACCAAGAGGACACTTTCTAGGATGGGTAGGAAGAACTCGATTCCCAATCCGATGAGGGAGGTCCAACTGGCCCCACTACTATCCCTCCTACCCAGTCCTTTTGGGCCAAGCTGTCTTCTATTACTGATCCTTTTGTAATCATGCCTACGCTTCTGCAACTCGCGATTATGGCTACTATGGGAAGCCACACCAATCTTGTGGCGCATCCATGCCCATTTTTGCCTATTTCGCCTACACCATTTATAGCTACTGCCCCTTTGTAGGCTGTTCAGCAGTCCGTTCCTATGACACGTAACATGCCAATTATGGCTACCCTGCCACATGTTCATACCATACCAACTTTGCAAACATACGTGACTTCTATTCCTACATTCACCTCAGTTCCATCCACTGCAGTGGGCCCTAGCTCGTCCACATGGTGGGCCCCATTTGTTTCCTCACCTATGCTACAACCATCACAAATGTCTCATTTCATGTGCTCCTAAGTACACCAAGCCTCACAGTCGGCACCACCTAACACAGGGTTATGGTCTACACTACCGGTGACACAAGTAGTATACTTGGCAGCCCAACTAGCGGCTGCTACCTTAACAACACCACCTGCCAGGTGGTGGATAACATAGGCAGCACCATTTGTGAGGGTCGTCCCAATGGCACAACCGATGGGTCATACTGCCATTCCCACCATATTGCAAGTGGGAGCTACCCTAGCAACTCCCCAACCATCCACTATGTCGCCAGGTCTAAACCAAGCATTTCAGCTCATCCAAAGTCTCACTAAAGAGATAAAACACCTCAAAGCTACTGGGTTCGACATGGTACAAGTCATGGACTTCTATCAGGAAGACCTTGTCAACCCTGCAATCCCTGCTTGAACGTTACCCCTGGTGATGTCTCTCTGACACTTCATGAAGTACGACAAGGAGGGAGATCCCAACGCAGATCCTATTACTTTTAGGTCTGAGTCTTTGCTATTGCAACAATGGCTACATACGATCATTCGCATCTTCACCATGTCCCTAGCCGGGAAAGCCCTAGATTGGTATCGCACATTGCCACACTCATCCATTTCAACTTTGGAAGAGCTCCTAACCTAGTTCGTGACACGCTTCAAGTATAATTTGAAGCCAGAAACCATGCTAGATTAGTTGATGAGCATGAAACAAGACATGCTAGAACTAGTCCAAAAATTCATTCAACATTGGAGTGCAACCCTTAACAAAATCCGCGATCCCATCACGGAGGCCCACCTGTTGGCCATCTTTAAGGGCGCAGTGAATGACTTCATCAAGTCTAAAATATACTACCTCACTCCTCGCTCCCTCAATCAGGCTTTTGCTTAAACTAAGAGCATAAAGACATGGTCGAGGTGAGCAAAGACCTAGCCTATACTGCTTACAAGAGCACCTTCGCAAAGAAGGAGAAAGGAAAATCCCCAACAACCACGGTGGTTGCTATGGTGACTGAGGCCAAGCCCAAACCTAGCAACAAAAGTAGCAAGAATAGCAAGAAACTAGCCACACAAGAGGCTAGACCTATGCCCAAACCGAGCCACGTGTCGCAACCTATTACACCTACGCCTGAGACATCTGCACAACCCAAACCCAACTTTGAGCGTAAAGACCGCACAAAGTACACGCCACTGCCTCTAAAGCCTTTAGAGCTTTTGAAACAATTGTTGGCAGTGGGATACATCCAACACAAGCAGATGTTGGAAGAAGAAAATGCAAGACATTAATGCTACTGCGAGGTCTTTAGGAACCCCTCGTTGGCCCTGCCCAATGAGCCTCCAGTTCCTAGGGGTTTCAGGATAGACAGGTTTTGTGACTACCACCAACTATGTGATCACACCATGGATTATTGTCTATCATTGCAGGATGACATCCAAAGATTAATCGATCTGGGGAAGTTGGTGCTGGACGAAAGCAACCCAGTACACCCTGAAAATCAATCTATGTATGTCTACACAGATCCCCTTAATGCCAATAATGTCGGTTATGTAATAAATGCCATCGACATTGACAATGATCCTAGGCCACCCCGCCAGCCATTTGTGATCTGTGTGCCTCAACATAGTCCACCAGCACCACCAACGGTTGGTCCAAGCTCGTAGCCGTCCTTCATCCTAAAAGTCCCAGCATGGGCATCCACCTTTGCACCACCTATTGGCAAGGCCGCACAGTCCCGTCAGTTAACACCTCTAGCTCCATTCATCATTAAGGGGCTGACGTCTTCAATAGCCCTTAACCCATGCAACAGAATTGAACAGCCTCCTCGCCCCACAAGGTGAGAAACCCACTTGGTGGGTGAGACGTTGAAGGGAAGTACCATTAAGGGTATTCCCAAGCCTATGCCTTCTTCCCCTACATCTGCACCTTCATCACCAAAGATGAAGGTTGACATGATTACGTAGCCTGTATTACCCTACCGACAAGGATTTGAACCCAGATCTGAGGTCACCTCTCCTCGGGAGATTCATCTTCTAGGATGAATTGAAGAGGAAGAAAGCGTCAAACAAAGGGGTGGCCAAGACCTTCTAGGCACCCTCACCTAGGTCAAGAAAACTCTAAAGCAGAAAAATGCTACATTGAGCTTCTATGACCTGATTATGACATCTGTACCCCACCGAGAGGCTCTAGTCTACATGTTAATGGTGATTCTGGTCGATGAGGACATGCCAGCGGAAGACGAAGCGATCCACTCGGTAATGCTTCCCTTTGTACCCATGGAGCCCGCACCACCTCCATTGGCTTTCAGTAACGACACCATTAGGGAAGATCCCGAAGGGGGTCAGGTGACTACGGTGCCTCTCTTCATCACAATTCGGGTCGGCCAACACCGGATCCGAAGGGTACATGTTGATGATGGGGCTGCCACAAATGTCATTCCCTTCCCTATTGTCGACAAGTTGGAATTGGTTGACCAAATCAAGCCAACAACGACGTCGTGTCTAAGGTCCTTCAATGGGACATGCATCTTGGTGAAGGGCACAGTTCACATAAACTTCGTAGTAGGGGACTAGTTCCCCATAGACCAACATTCATCGTAGTCAAGGAAATGCCCAGGTTTAACCCGATCTTAGGAAGATTATGGTTAGCACAACTTAGGGCTATCTCCTCGCCCATACACTAGGAGATCCACTTACCATACGTAGGTAGGGAGGTGGTGATCTATGGTGACAAAATAGCAACACAAGTAATTAGCAACGTAGACATGGATCAAGGCTCAGAGGTGATAACCTTTAAGAATGAAACGCATGTTCATGCATACATTAACCATAAAATGAGAGAATCGGCCTTGAAAGCTGGTCTCCAAACCAAAAATGCATGGGTTGAGTTGCCTTTCCCAATGGAGGACAACGATATGAATAAGGGCCCTAGTGAAACACCTCGGCCTTACGTTCCAATCAACCTGTGAGGGGTTAGGAAGCAGCTACGCATAGTGTAGCAACCCTACTACTTCCTACCTGGTTGCCACCCCTGTACATTCGTTGCTTCTTTTCCTCATTAACATGCCATCCTTTTGGAACGTTACGCTATGGCCCGAAATGGCCTAAAACTAGCGTCATTGCTTTTTGTCTGGGTAACATGCCATCCTTCTGGCATGCTACGCTAACGGCCTGAAATGGCCTAAAACTATCATCATCATTTTTTGCTTTGTTAATGTACTATCTCTTTTGGACAATGGCCCGAAATGGCCTAAAACTAGCACTATTTCTTTCTCACTTTGTTAACACATAATCCTGTTGGCATTTACACAATGGCCCAAAATGGCCTAAAACTAGCACATGAGAGCATGAAAACTTTAAATGATACGCAAGTTAATGCAAAGTCAATTTCTTTTTTGAAGTTTTTTAGTTTATTCAAAACTTTTGTTTGTTGACAATGTTTGCAAAATTTCAACATTTCAAAACTTCAAAAATTTCAAAAGAAAATCCCATGCTGTCATGGGTTGTCTCTACTGGAACCATCCTCGCTGCTTGCCTCTGCTTCATCTGTTTGTGCATCATTCTCCCCTGCCCTACCTTCTGCTAGTTCTTCATTCCCTCTCTCTACGGGCCTTGCATCCTCACCTGGAGTTTGCATCGTGGGAATGAAGTAATCAGTTAGGGCAACAAAAACAAACTATAACATAGCATGAGCATCTACACAATAAAGTGACTAACTTGAGAGGGGCCCGCTTTGGCCTCAAAGAGTATCCTATCTAGGCTGAGCCTGAGGTGATGCTAGATCTCCTCTATCATGATGTCCATCTCATGCCTGTCACTAGGTTCAACATTCGTTGCAGTGGCTTTCTCTCTTTCCCTAGTCATCCATTCTAAGGGCCCTAGGGAAAGGGAGGCAGTTGCGGTCTCTCCTATAGGAAGGTCCACTTTCAAGTCGGGAGATTCCGTAACCTTCACCTGCTCTTTAAACTTAGCATAGTCCTCAGAAGCATTGATGGCATTCACGAATGCTTCATATGTGAATGCCTCCACAAAAACATCTCTGTACAGCTTTTGATGGGTGTCATTCTTTAGCTTGTACACATGTTTGTGGTTTCTCTAGGTTCGCCCCCATTCGAAAACCTTGGAACTAATATCTTTCATGTCTTGACACTTTTGGGTTAACAACTCCATTTGCATTTGTTGTTCGACTATCTCGCACGTGGATTCGACATTCTGTTGAATGAAAATCCAAAATCTTGTGTAATCATCCATAGCCTTGTACCAGCCCTCAATGTCAGGGTTATGGTTCATGAGGAACTTATTCCCCGACCTGAGATTCTTCATCTTAGCGATCAGCTTAGCCTCTCTTTGCTCAGCCCTTTGGACCCATTTCCATAGATCCTCGTTGACATGTTTACACTCCCACAGAGAGCATGTCGACTGCAAGATGCACTTGTGAGCCTTGTTGAACACATGACAAGGCACCTGAGTCACGTCAAGTGAGAGTGTAGGCATTGTGCCAATTCTCATGGGTCGAGCCGGATCCCATTGAGCTGAGAGGCTGCGTCAACATGGGGAACGAAGTAATCACGTTAACATAGCAAAATAAATGAACTCAAAAGTCTTAGAAAAACAACATAGGAGCATTTAATATTGCTACTTAGCCGCATCAGGGTCTGCCTACTAAAGGCATCTGATCATGTCATCAACAAGTCCCTACACGAACGTAAACTTGTCAGGGATCTCAGCCCATGACTCTACATGAATCAGAGGGGGTCCTACAGCATCAATAGTAGCACCTATTACATGATCAAGCATGTCAGCAATGGCTAAAATGAACTATGATAAGGCAGACGTCCCACCGACTCACTAGTGCTCGACTGCGATCTTTCTTCTTGCTGATGCAAGATGATCATGGTAGCCTTGGTGGAGGGCCCTGCCAAATCCATATGAGCCCCTTCCTCATGTGCTGGTACCTTTCCTTTTAGGAGACCCGTGTCTTTTTTATTCAAGGGAGATGCCTCTTCGTTGGTAGGAGGAGCCTCCCTAATGACAAGAGCCCTTGCCCTAGAGACAAGAGCTCTCTTATTCCTAACTGAGGCCCTTTCCTCCAAGACTGGGGCCTCCATGTCTTTATTAGTTGCCCCTATCCTAAGGGCCAACACTTCCTCATCACCTTCTTCTTCATCTTCTCCTCCCTCTGCTAAGCAAAAAAGGCATGTTTACATTAATTCAAAACAAGTTATCTCAAAATGGATGCTACACTATGCTGCAGTGCCTAGCGCAGCATAGCATAGTAAACCATAGAAAAGTAACCATTACATAAAAACACTTGCCAATGGGGGGTTGCATCCTCTATAGCTTGAGCTGTAGTCTTTGTCCCTCCTCTTCGTGAAGGGTTTTCCTGGCTAGGGGAGGTCTCTTCCTTCACAACTCCTTGGGCACAGTCTCAACTATAAAATGTTCACCCCATGTCACGCTACCGGTTATGATAGGGGGCATCTCTCCCATGCTTTTCTAGCCACGAATGCTACAAACTGCCAGATCTTTAGTCGTTACAGACAACGGCTCCTCGACCATTTTTGGGGGATCCTGGGCTTGCATAGTCTGGAGGACCTGTCGAATCCATGGCTTGGGAATCTGGTCAAGATCTCGCATGGTCCAGAATCCATCCTCCTAGACCACCAGAAACTCTGTGAAGTGCTTTAGATAGCCTATGTAGAAAGCATAGTGTATGTTAGAGTAGGACTCTATGTGCTCATGGAGTCCCAAAACCCAGCCTGCAAGCCACTACATAGGAAACTGGCCTAGTTGTAATAAGCCCCTTCTTCCATAACCTCCTGCATTACCTAGGCTTGCTCAAGTCCTAGGACCTTCCATTGGGTGAGCAGTTGGGGGAATGCGTGGGCACAAAATACCGGGTAAATGCCCATGGCAAGGCCATCCTTAAGCTTTTTCATGGGGAACCCTTTTCACTCCTTAGCGAGCCTCAGCCACTCCTCGATATGCTACTTCTTAAGAGTCAAATCCTGCTTGCTCTTTGACACTACAGAGGCACCGTTGGTAGGAACATTGAATAGATCTGTAAATAGCTGGTCATTGATTTCAATGACCACTCACACGTCTTGCATGTATGTGCAAAAATTTCCTATCCTCCCAGAGAAGGAGTTGACCAAGGAAAGCATCTCAGTGGCAGAGACACTAGGATTTAGGGCCATGAACAGATCCATAAGCCCCACATTTTAGACTTTCTTGAGTAAGGAGTCCAAGGCCCCTTGTTCTAACCAGCTCTGGCTCGCTGCTACTTCGCTGTATTTGAGGTAGATGTTTGCCCCCTGCCTCTCAGCGATTACCATCATCACCTCATGAGGCTTCTTTGCCCCTGCAACAATTTTCACAAAATGCACTTAGCATAATGATGAAGAAAATGCAAGGATTGCAAAAACACTTGAGCATGCGACGCCTACCTTTTGACCCACCAGGTCTATACGGTAACGGGAACAGCAGGAGTTTAATCAAAGCTGCTTCAGCTGTGACCTATTTGAAGGGTTCTTTCCATTACTTATCTAGCCAACCCTTCTCCTTGCACTGATTGTAGAAAGTGCAGAATGTTTGTAGGTAGGTACGGTATTCTCCCCTGCACTGACCAATCACACCCACCCACAGGTTCTTGACAGAAGCAAACTCCTGTAGGGCTAGCTGCATAGTAGCCAGTAGACCTGGTTGGTCATGAACCCCATCATCATCAATATAGAACCTAGTGAAAAACACACACCATTAGCATTTGATCAGTATGAATAGTGTTGCACAATGCAGCAAAGCAAAGTTGCAAAACTCACCCACCAGCACAATAGACAGTCCCTTGTGGGTTCTGAAAGCACGTCGCCATATAGCATGCGAGGAACAATGTGTTGTACTAGTGGTAGCAGTTGTATTCTAGCATGTCTGAGATCCAGGTTAAATACCTCAACCCTGTTGAGTGTTGGCTAGATCCTCCTCCCCGCCTGCTCATGATTTCCTCATCGGTAAAATATCTCAGGATGCCCCGACTTACCCTTGGCAACATGGCTTCTATTATGCCGGATGACTCCTTCTCCTCTAGGGAAGACCAAACGATCATACTAAAGTGGCTAAGAAGGAATTGTAAGAAGTCTTGCACCTCTTTCTTGAACCAAATTGCTTGATCTCCCAAATGTATCGGGGGAGGAGGAGCATTGGCCACAGGTTTGCTCACATGGCACAGGACTCCGTTAATTTCCAAAATGATCAGCCTAGACCTTGGCCCTACCCTACATGCCATAATAAGCAAATAGTGGCATCATACTTAAACTCAACACACACGAAACATAGCAATGCCTATCAGTCCATACATATAGCATAGCATAACCCTCCGCTCGCACATAGTATGGCAAAGGCATGAAAGCATAATGTAGCAAGAACACATGAATAAGCCTAGTGTAGCATCAAAGCAATTGACGACACACCCTAACAAAACACGTGTCATGTTGCCACATCACACCATGGCCTAGCCCCCTCAAGGGTTTTATGTTGCAGCATGCTAAGTTCAAGCAACTTAAACTGCCCTAGCCCCCACGGTTGTAACAACCATGGCGGTAGCGGTTTCAGCGACCTTGCATGCAATCATGATGCAATGTTTATGCATCTACCATGACTGAGCGATGACCATAGCGATGCAAAGGCTAAAATGACGCAACCATAGAAAACACAGATAGCCAAGAATGAACACAAACAAATAGGACGCAAAACAAGAGTAGAGAATGACAGAAAGCGCAACACGAAAAATTCAAAAAGGACAAAGTAACTTACTAGGTCAATAGCATGCTCTGTCGTGCCTCAACACGTGCTTGTGGTGCATGCCCTAGGGTCTTCTTCACCTCCTCAACCTTTGCGAGCACCAAATGGGTCTTAGGAGCCATTGCCCTACTTGCAGATTTACACCTTTCGCTGAAAAAGAAAGACTCGCCTCGCTAGTCGATCAACTCAATCACTCCGTATTCCAAAATTACCTTATGCTGCAATGTACACTCTGTTCTCTTACAAAAAAAATAGTGCAATTGCCAGGCTTTAACCCCTATTTATGGCTGTAATGCCAATATGGGGAAACTTGCCTCTCTCTCTCTCCGATTAATGTGGAACATGCTGAACAGCATAGCATGCCCGCCACAACATCATAGCACTATTAGCATTAAAGCCTTGACACGCTTCAAGCCAACTACTTGCCTTCCCAAAACAAAAAAATATATACAATATATTTGTTTTTTATTGAAGGTCCGAAAAGACCTTAAACTAGCAGTCCTAGCATAGTTACACTCCTACCAGTCCGAAAAGATCCAAAACTAGCAGTCTCGACCTGTTACATTTGCAGTCCGCAATGACGTTAAACTAACCACACCACATGCTTACATCAGCAGTTATCTCATCTTCTTCCACACAAGTAGTATCACATTTCTTAGTGATTTCACGTTTCCATTTTTGCATCGGCGATTCGATACTTCTCATGCTTGCAATTTCCTATTTTGTATACTATTATCTTACCTATTAAGATTTTGCATGTTGCGATTTGGCAGTCTGAAATGACATTAAACTAGCAATTTGGCATTTGCATATCGACATTCATACAACTTCACATTTTACGACAGTAGTCCTACGCTTTTGTGCCTTGGCAGTTTGCCATGACCCTAACTTGGCAAACTCGCAATCTTTACATCATCACACTTCACAAGTTGCATCGCATGACTACTTTGCAAATTTTCATTACATACAATCCCTACCAAAAAATGCCTCTTAACTAGGATTTCATCTTATGATGGTAGGTCAAAAAGAGATGGAAATCCCTCATGAACTTTCCATGCCTTTAACACTAATAGGGCCACAAGGAAAGCTCGCAAGATAGTTGAACCCTGATATGATCGACTAGGGATCGACCACAATAGGCACCATAGTAGCCTTAGAAGCATCGCCAGACTGGCCTAAGCATCTAGTCCAAGCCCTAGACTTAGAGGCCAAGGATGTAATCAAAGACCCTCTTATTGAGACGCTTGTAACCACATCAAAGGGGGAAGTGAAAACATTGAAACTTAGCTCCCTCCTAGACATGCAAACGCACAAAAATGTAGTCAAAGTTTTGCAAGACAACATCAATGTCTTCACATGTTCGTATAGTGACATGCTAGGTTTGGACCCATGGCTAATTTAGCACAACATCGTCCTAGACCCCCACATAAAGACAGTTAACCAGAAAGCTCACAAAGTTAAGCCAGAAATCACACTAGCTTTGAGGGATGAAATCACTAAGCTATACCAAGTAGGTTTCATCTGCGTAGTTGACTATTTAGAGTGGGTATCCAACATCATTGTGGTTTTGAAGAAAACAGAAGGAATACGGATCTATATAGACTTTCAAGACTTGAACGAGGTAACGATTAAAGACAACTTCCCACTCCCGAGCATCGATCAACTCATTGGCACCACGGCTGGCCATGCTCTGCTATCCTTTATGGATGGTTTCTTCGGGTACAATCAAATTTGCATTAACCCAGAGCACCAGCTGTCAACAACCTTCATGACCCCATGGGGGACCTTCTTCTATACCATGATTCCTTTCACGCTCAAAAATGCTGGAGCAACCTACCAGCGAGATATGACCTACATTTTTAGTGACTATATCCTAGAAACATTACACAACTATGTGGATGATATAGTGGTCAAGTCCAAAGAGGCTGTTGATCACCCACACGACCTAGGGGTAGTCCTCAAATGCTGACAAATGCACGATTTACACCTCAATCCTAAGAAGTGAGTCTTCGGGGTAAAAACAAGACGCATGTTAGGATTTGTAGTATTGGAGGCTGGAATACGGGTGGATCTTGAGAAAGTCAAGGCCATTGTCAACCTAGCACCTCCCACAAACCTTAAGGAGTTACATGGTTTACAAGGTAGAGTGCAATTCATTCGAAGGTTTATAGCAAGGTTGATCGATAAGTTACACCTTATGCAACATCTTCTAAAGAAGGGGATTGACTTCGAATGGATAACCCAGTGTCAACAAGCCTTCGATGATCTGAAGAAGGAGCTCTCACACCTCTCGATGGTGCACTTTACACAAAGGGACAAGCCTTTCTTCATATACCTTGCCACCTCCAACACATCCATAGCAGCACTGCTATGTCAGAAGTGAGACGACAGTTCCAAGACACTAGTGTATTACTTGAGCCATGCACTAGTAGCGCATGAGGTGAAATACAATGAAGTGGAGAGAAATTTCCTAGCCTTAGTGTTTGCATTAAAAAAGTGGTCGCATTATCTATTCCGCAGTACAACCAACATCATTTGCAAAAGCAATATACTCCGAGCTATCACTAAAAACTTATACGAGAGTAGCAAGATAGCCCGGTGGAAGGCAATAATGGCAAAATTCGACCTATGCTATGTAAGTCAATTGTCGATAAAGGGTCAAGCCATAGCAACGCAACTCACGACCTCACTAGTCGACAACCAAGAAACCATAGACCCTGAATTCCTGGACTAATACGTTAGCAATGTCAATATTGTTCCGTTGCATTTTGAAGCCATCTTGCACTTTGACGGTGCTTCAACCGTGGAAGGAGGTAGCACTACGACTGTCATCACATTCCCCTATGGGGAAATGCATCCATCTGCTTATCGATTTACATTCCCTTGTACCAACAATGTGGCAGAGTATGAGGGGTTACTTAGAGGTCTCTTAATTGCCTAGTGCTGCGCATACAACACCTAGCAATCCGGGGAGATTCACAACTAGTCGTGAATCAAATCACTAAGGTTTATGCCTACAAGGCTACGCACCTGCAACCCTACTACGACCTAGCAAAAGTCCTACTTAAGCAATTTGTGACAACTTATGTGCAACACGTGCCATGTAATGAAAACACCATGGCAAATGCCTTAGCTACCTTGGTGTTAAACATTCCATCACATTCCCTGGCAAACCTGCCAACCTCAATCATAGAATGCGTAGAGCCTCTCACTGAGGTGGAACACGTGGCATCTGTCAATTCTGCGGATACCCAAGAGTGGTATGCGAACATCAAAGCTTATCTATAGCATGGTGAGCCCCTGGGTGGATTGACATCTACCCAAAGAGATGCAATCTGTAACTGTGCCCAGAAATATGTGCTCATGCGAAGTGATGCCCTATGCCGATGCTCCTACGACGGGATATTGCTAGCATGCGTGGGTGGTGAGCAAGCACGGAAGGTAGTTAATGAAGTTCATGAGGGGTTATGCAGTGGACACATAGCACCCAGGGCCATGGCTACCAAAATCAGATGCCTAGGATACTATTGGCCCTACATGGAGCATGACTGCTTGGCGAAAGTCAAGACATGCGACATGTTCTAGAGATACACAAATCTCATACACATAGCACCTACAAATCTACATCCAACACAAATCACGTGGCCCTTCCAATGATGGGGATTAGACCTCATAGGGCCTATCATGCCTAAGTCCTTTGCAAGACATAGCTTCATTATCACTGCCACTGAGTATTTTACCAAGTGGGTGGAAGCTATTCCCCTAAGGAAGATGACATCTTAGCAAATCTTCCATTTCATCCTCGATAACATTGTGACAATGTTTGGGCTTCCAATGACTATTGTGACTGACAACAGGTTACAGTTCAGCAGTATAGAAACTTGAAACTTCTATAGCAATCTAGGCATTAAACAATCATTTTCTTCCCCTTATTATCCGCAGGTGAACAGGAAGGAAGAGGCTACAAATAAGTCCATCATCAACTTGCTGAAGTGGATGCTCAACAACAGCAAGAGGCAGTGGCATGAGCAAATCCTCTACGTCCTCTGAGCCTACCGAACGACGTGAAGAACTACAACAAGTAAGACCCCTTACAATCTTGTTTATGGATCTGAAGCTATATTGTCCAGAATAACGAGTCACGAATCATCGACCTCGACTCACTGGAGGAAGAGTGTGTGCAAACGCTGAAACGCATCAAGCGCTACCAGAGAAAATAGTAGCAGAAGCACTGTGCAAACCCACATCAATGGCCAGTGCAGAAGGGAGACCTCATTCTCAAGGCCATCCGAGAGCACGTGAGCAAATTCTTAGCCAACTGGGAAGGTCCTTATGTGGTCACCAAAGCCTTCGAAAATGGAACCTTCAAGCTGGTGGACATAAATGGCAATGAGCTCACCAACCCAGTGAATCACTCGTATCTCAAGCCATACTACATCTGAAGCACAATGACAGCTACAACGGCAACCGTCTACTATGATGATAAACTAGCGATTGCATCAAATAGCGTCCACAATGACGATAAACTAGCGGCATCAAGTAGCACCCGCTACAACATAAAACTGGCAGCAATTGTCCACTACGACATAAAAATGGCACTGTTAGTCCACTATGATTATAAATTGGCATTGCATGTCCGCTATGATGATAAATTGACATGTACGGTTTGTTGGGACCTTAAACTAGCATAGCGGTCTGCTGGGACCTTAAACTAGCACGTGGTCGATCAAGACATTAAACTAGGTTCACGTCGCATTCCTAGCATACACCAGCACCAGATACACATTGAACGAGTGGGAGTGATGCTAATGTGTGGGTGGGATGTCGCAGCTCTGGGACGTAGTTCACGACACATCAAGAATGTGGTCTGGAACATATGCAGCGCTGCCACCCTTGGTATCATGTTGACCCTTCGAAGATGCCATATGATGTCACACTGGCCCTTCGAACCTACCAGCACCACGGTCCATCACCCTAATGGTAGTTCTTGGGCTAGTTCCCACATCAGGAGTGGCAGTAGTATTGTGGCCCAGCCACAATATTGTTACTCTCTAGTCCCCTACCAACGTCTCAGCTCACACGATGTTTAGCTATGTGGTAGCTGATCCCTTAGCTGAACTAAGCATGCATGCCTTTGGTGGGGATTCTAGTGCATCTGCACCCACAATAACCCCCGGTGCCCCGGAGGCCAGCTCCTCCACACCGGTGCTGCCAAGGCTGCTACTGGCCTTTTTGCTTTGGACATCTCATACCAACGACAATGCCAAAGAGTTACAACAATGGTAGCAGCCAGAAAGACCTTGTCCTCGTAGACACATCTCACAACAGCAGCAAATGCTACAACATTGCAAAGCAAGTGCCTCAGCTAGCTTGGCTACTACAGAGTGCAAACTCCTGTGGCATGCGAAACACAGCTCATTGCCTAGGGAACACAGAGCCAGTTCCATGGCACACGTAACATAGCTCGCCACATAGAACACACTTGTAGGAGGGTCGAAACCCTCCATAGATGTAATGAAACTCATCCTATGAAGGAAGTACCCATCCTACGATAGGTTGAAGAATAGCGCCAACCAAAGATGAAAATGTGAAGGAGTCCCTTAGAGCATTCCAATGAGGGACTCTACTAAACATAATCTTTGCTCTCTGCCTTAACCTCTTCAAAACCAATGCAACACTCTCAAGTGTGACCAAGTGACATCTTGACACTCACCAAGCGACAACCTTAGCATTTCGCCTGCTATGGTGTTTTGTATTCTTTGTCGACATCTATTGAGCCTGTTCTCCAGGCATCAATAAAGAGGGACCAATGAAACATCTCAAAAGAATGCAAGGTCATTTTAGCTTCATCAGGCCTTCCAATCCACGCAAGCACTATGGCAGTTCATCAAGAGGAGAACACTCTAAGTCCAGGTCGACCAGTTCAATAAATTTTCTACTTTAGGTGTAAACAGGCTCTATGGCTCACCATGCCTGTCCACCTAAGTAGCCTGTTCAGTCGACAGCTTACTCAAAAATGGTGTGGAGTTAGCAGCAGCATTCTGGGTGCACCAGGAACAGTTTGGCAAGTTTTCTAAGTCATGAAGTCTGCTACACTACACTACGCCTCACCATGTAGCATAGCAAGCTTCAGAAGATAGTTTTAGAATGAAGTGGCATGCTACGCTACGCCACATAACATAGTGTAGCAGGTCAATAGCTTCATCAACAGTTCCCTAGGCTCAATTTCAAATCCTTCACCAATGTCCCTTTCTGTCAGGAAGCAGTGGACCATGTTTGTTGCTACACTACACTAAGCTACAAGGCACAATGAGGTGTAGCAATCCTGTAGATTAGATAGAAGGCAGCTCGAAGGGTAGAAACAACAAAGTTCATGAGATATGCACTGCAGGAAGGAAAATTGATGAATTGAAAAATCTTTCTCAACTAAGGCCGGTTGCTACACTCGCTATGCTACGTAGCATAGCAAGCATGCATCGTACATATAGCAGAACGAACAACAAGATGCTATACCAAGCACACTACGCTACGAAGCATAGCAAGGCATGTGGGTGGTTGTGCGACATTAATGCACTTCACCTAATTGGATTGTTAGCACACATCTTTAGACGTTGATGGTCCAATTACGGCATGGCAGGCTTGTAGTTATAACATGATAGGTTCGCATTACGACGACCTTGTAGATCTAGCGGTCATACATGGCACATGTGGTGCCAACAAGTCAACATGGGCCTAGGATGCATGGTCTCCAAACTACCCCTTTTACGTACCCTTGGCCTTATAAATACCTTGAGAAACAACATTCAAAGGATTCAGAAATTTTCAAAAAAAAAACAACATTCAAAAAGACGAGGAATTCTCCCCGATTCTTTGACTTGGCATCTCCTTGGCATTCGCTCTGGGATTCAAGTTCTTTTTCATGCACGTTGCAACACCTAGCATTGTAAGCTCTCTGTTCGACACTCCGAATAGTGAGCATCCCCAGCCGACATTCCATTCTGTTTTCCCTTTCTACCACCTTGGTAGAATCCATACATTGTTAGGCACCTAAGCCTATGCCCAAGCACACAACCTGCTCTGCTCTACGCATCCTGGCTACTCTCGGGATCTCTGCACTTCATCACGCTGTGCAACCAACTATATCCATCTTGACAGAGCAAACCTATAGCTTCGAAGTGGTGCAATTTTCTATCGCATTTTTACTTTATTTCCTACTTACTCTTGCATCTTGCACTATTTTTTTCTTTACTTACTTTCAAGCATCATTTTGCGTTTCCATTCCATTTCAAAAAGTATATTTTACAAAAGGCTATATAGACGTCGATTAAGTTCCTATCTAATCGACCAGACTGTTCAGGGTGCCCCATATCTGCACACACCCAGCACGACACTCCTGCGGGTACGGGGTCGAAATTGTCACACCCATCGACCCCTCGGTGTTTTCCAGCCATCAACGTTTTTGGTCACTACATGCACGATGGGGCTAAGGCCAATTTTGATTATCTTAGAAATTGTAGGGGTCTTGTGTCATGCAAGCAGACCCATCGTCAATGCCCCTCCTTCTCAGATATGTATGGGAGAGTAAGAGGTATGGTTCAGGGATGGAGCACAGGAGTTTCTACAATACCTCCTCCAACACTTCAATGTGATTGTTTGGTCATACCTAGAGGAGGAAGAGGCGCCCATTGTAACCGAAGCCATATTGCCTAGGGCAAGTCAGGGGATCTTGAGGTTTCTAATGGATGGGGCAATCATGAGAAGGCAGGGAGAAGGATCCAGTCAATGCCCAATAGGGTTAAGGCATTTGGCCTAGATCTGGGATATGCCTAAATATAGCTGCTACCATTCTTACAACACATTTTTTGTTACATGTCATATGGCAACATGCTTTCAAAACCCACTAGGAACTATTTACTATGCTGGCGGGTGAGTTTTGCAGCCTTGTTTCCCTATGTTATGTGACGCTGGCCATATTGGCCAACTGCTAACTGTATGTTTTTGTTACCAGGTTCTACATCAACAAAGAAAGGATTCACGACTGACTGGGTTTGCTGACTACAACACGTATAGCCTTGCAGGAGTTTTCTTCTGCTGAGAACCTACGGGCAGGTGTGATTGGTTAATTCAAGGGTGAATACCCCACCTACCCATACCTATTCCCCATTCCCTACGATCAGTGTAAGAGTTCTAGTTGGATGGATGAGGGGTGCACATAACCCTTCAAACTGATCATTGTTGATCAAGTTTTAATTAGTCTTCTGCCATTCTCATTACCGTATCGATCTGGTAGGGTGAACAGTAAGTGTTGCATGCTCAAGTGTCTTTGCAATCTTTGGATAAATGGTGTGGCCTCGGACTCCTTGGTCCAGAACATCCAAAAGGCTAGGCTTATGGATCTGTTCCTGGCCCTGAATCCAAACGTTCCTGCCATCGAGATGCTCTCCCTAGTCGGCTCTTTTTCTCACAAGGCGAGCCACTTTCGCATGCGCATACATGACGTGCAGGTGGTCATTGAAATTAATGACCAACTATTTGTGGATCTCTTCGGTGTCCCTGTCGATGGCATCCTCATGGGGTCAAAGTCCAAGATGAAGCTGAGCCTTCAGAAGAAGGATATCCAGGCTCCCCATGGAGAAGCTCAAAGAAGGACCCGCCAAGGGGGTTTACCCTGTCTTTCGTGCTCGCACATTTCCCCAGCTGCTCTGCCAAGGAAAGGTCATGGGGATCAAGCAGGCTTGGGTACTGCATAAGGTCATGGAGGAGGGGGATCACTACAACTGGGCCAGGTTTTTATGTAAAGGCTTGCAAACTAAAATCTTGGGGCTTTGTAAGAAAATGGAGTCCCATTCCAATATCCATTATGCCTCTTACATAGCTTGCCTAAAGCATTTCACGGAGTTCCTGGTGGTTTAGGAGAATGGAGTCTGGGTCATGCAAAATCCCAACCAGATTTCCAAACCATGGATTCACCAGATCCTCTAGACCACCTGAGCCCAAGATCCCCCAAAAATAATTAGGGAGTCATTCTCTGTGACGACCAAGAATTGGGTGGACCACAACATTCGTGGCAAAAATAGCATAGGAGAGACATCCCCCACCATGGACAGTAGTGTGTCGCGGGGGGAACGTCTCATAACCATGACTACAGCTAGCAAGTTGTGGCAGAAGAGGCCTCCTCCAGCTAAGGAAACCCTTTGCATGGAGGAAGAGGAGGGGTGGAGACTATGGCTTAAATTGCAGAGGATGTAGCTGCCTATTGGAAAATGCTTTCATTTAATGCCTACTTTGTTATTTTCTGCTATGCTAGGTGATGTAGCATAGCGTAGAAACTGCCTTAAGCTAACTTGTCTTGAGCTAATGCGAACACGTTTCTTGGCTGCTAGAAGAAGAAGAGGAAGAAGAAGAAGGTGACGTAGAGGTATCAGCCATTAAGACAGGGGTGATGAATAAATACATGAAGGCCCTAGTCTCAGAGAGAAGGGCCCCAGTAAAAAGGAAGGGAGATCCTGCCGCTAAGGTAGGGGCTCTTGTTATTAGAGAGAATCCTCCTACTGAAGAAGAGGAATCTCTTTTGAGTAAAAAGGATGCTAGTCTCCTAAAAGGAAAGACACTAGCACATGAAGAAGGGGTTCATAGGGACCTGATAGGAACCTCTGGCCAAGCTATTGCCATCATTTTGCATCAGCAAGAAGGGAGACTGCAATTGGACACTGGTGAGTTTGGCAATGTGTACCTTGTCATAACTCATTTTGGCTATCTCTGACATGTTTAGTTATGTGAGAGGCATCACCGTTGATGCTACAAGACCTCCTTCGATTCACGCGGAATCATGGGCTAAGGTCCCCGACAAGTTCGCATTCATGCAGGGAATCATCAATGACATGATCAGCTGTCTTTAGTAGGTGGACACTGATGCAGGTAAGTAGTAGTGTTAGGTGCTCTCATGTTGCTACGCTAGAATTTCCTGAGCTTGCTAATCTTGCTATACTAATGCGACTGGTATCCTCTTCATGTCATGGCAGCCTCTCAACTCAAATGGGACCTGGCACAACCTTTGAAAGTTGGTGCCATGCCTACATTCCTACCTGAAGTGACCAAGGTGTCTCGTCATGTGTACGATGAGGCTTGCAAATGTGCCTTGCACTCGACACGCTCCCTATGGGAGTATAAGCACGTCAACGAGGACCTATGGAAATGGGTCCAAAAAGCTGAGCAATAGAAGTCCAACCTAAGCACTGAGGTGGAGGATCTCAAGTCAAGGAATGAATTCCTCATAGCCCATAACACTAATAATGAGGATTGGTGCATGGCTGTGATAGACTACACCAGATTTTGGACCGTCACGCGTCAGAATGTTGAAGCCACCCACGAAATAATAGAATAGTAGATGCAGATATACTTGCTAGCCCAGAAGTATCAAGATTTGAAAGATTTTAGTGCCAAAGTTTACGAATGGGAGCAGTCCTAAAAAAACCATAAGCATATGTATAAATTGGAACATGCCATCCATCGTAAACTGTGCAAAGACACTGCTATGAAGGCGTTTATGTATAAAGAATTTGTAGATGCTATTGACACTTTTGAGACCTATGCCAAGTTTAAAGAGTAGGTAAAGGTTACAGAATCTCTTGACTGGAAAGTGGACCTTCCTACATGAGAGACTACAACCGTATAATTTTCTCCAAGGGCACCAAGGTGGACGACTACCAAAAGGGAGAGAGCTGCTGTAGACACTAAACCAAGCACTAGGCATTGGATGGATATCATGGTAGAGGAGGTCTGGCACTACCTTAGGCTTGGTTTAGACCGGATACCCTTTGTGACAAATGCAAGTCCATCTCAGGTCGGTTGCTTTTTGTTGTGTTAATGCTTATGCTCTATTATGACTTGCGTGCGTTGCTTTAGTTGACTACTTTATTCCTACGATGTAGGCTCCAGATGAGGGTGTAGGGCCCATAGAGGGAGGGAATGAAGAAATAGGAGAGGACAACATAGGGGAAGGTGATGCAAAGGGAAATGATGCAAAAGCGGGTGAAAAAGATGATGGGAATAGGGATAACCCATGACAGCACGGGATTCCTTTTTTTTTTTGAAATTTTGAACATTTGTAAAATTTTTGCAAACATTGGCTAGGAGACCAGAATTTTGAATAAAGAGATGAATTGGTTCCCACGCTAACTTGTACATTGTGTATGTGCTAAATGTCATGCCAAACTTTGCTCTTCTATGCTAGTTTTAGGCCATTTCGGACCTTTGCTAGTTTTAGGCTATTTTGGGCCTTTACGTAAATGCACATTACTAGTTTTAGGCCATTTCGGGCCATTGTGTAAATGCATAAATGCACATTGGTAGTTTTAGGCCGTTTTGGGCCATTGTGTAAATGCACAAGGATGGTGCGTGGGTAGTTGCTAGTTTTAGGTCATTTCAGGCCTTTGCTAGTTTTAGGCCATTTTGGGCCTTTGCGTAAATGCACATTTCTAGTTTTAGGCCATTTTGGACCATTATGGAAATGCATAAGGACGGTGCATGGGCAAGAAGCAATGGGGTTGCTACGCTAGACGTAGCTACTTTTTAACCCAATGCGGGTTGAGTGAAACATGAGGTCGGAAGGTTCTGCTAGAGCCTTCGTCTACATCATTGCCCCCCACTTGAAAGGGTAACTCAGCCCATGCATTTTCTTTTTGGGGGTTAGCTTGCTGAGCTGATCCTTCTACCAGATGATTAGTGTGAGCTATGACAAGTGCTTCATTCTCAGAAGTTATAACCTCTGAGCCCTGTTCCATGCCTACATTGTGGATTGTTTGCGTTGCTACCTCGTCATCATGGATCACCACCTCCCTACCTACATATGGTAGGTGGATCTCTTGGTGTATAGGTGAGGAGATAGCCCTAAGTTGTGCTAACCATGATCTCCCCAAGATTAGGTTAAACCCAAGCATTTCCTTGACCATGATGAATGTTGCGTTTGTGGGGAACTGGTCCCCTACTACGAAGTCTATGTAGACTGTGCCCTTCACCACAACCCGCGCCCCATTGAACGACCTCAGGCATGACATCGTTGTAGGTTTGATTAGGTCAACCAAGCCTAACTTGTCCACAATAGGGAAGGGGATGACGTTTATGGTAGCCCCATCATCAATGTGTACCCTTCGGATCCGGTGTTGGCCGACCCGAATTGTGATGAATAGAGGTGTTGTAGTCACCTGACCTCTTTTAGGATCTTTCCTAATGGAGTTGTTGCTAAAAGTCAGTTGAGATGATTTTGGTTCTATAGGCGTGAAGGGAAACATGACTGAGTGGATCGCTTCCTCTTCTGCTGGCATGTCTTCATTGACTGGAATCACTATCAACATGCGGATCAAAGCCTCATGGTGTGGGATGGACATCATGATTAGGTTGCACAAGCTCAATATAGTTTTTTTCTATTTTAGAGCTTGCTTGACCTAGGTGAGGGCATCCAAAAGGTCTTGGTCACCCCCTTATTTAACACTTTCCTCCTCTTCGATTTGTCCTAGAAGATGAATTTCCAAAGGAGGGGCGACTTTGGGTCTAAGTTCAGACCCTTTTTGGTAGGGTGATGCGGACTGTGTGGTCATGGCAATGTTTTTCTTTGGTGACGAAGGCACAGATGCATGGGGTGAGGATGTAGGCTTGGAAACACCTTAGGTGGTACCTCCCTTCGACATCTCACCCATGAAACGTACTTCCCATTTCTTAGGATGGGAAGGTTATTTGGCTATCTTGTGTGGGATGGGGGCTATTGAAGGAGCTGACCCCTTGATGATAAATGGAGCTAAAGGTGGTAATGGGTAAGGTAGTGTGGTTTTGCTAACAGGTGGCATGGAGATGGATGCCCACGGAAGGACTCTTAGGATAAACAACTATTGCGAGCTTCGACCAGTCGCTAGTGTTGTTGGTGCACTATGCTAAGGCACACGGACCATGAATGGCTGTTGGGGTGGCCTAGGATCACTGTTAATACTGATGGTGTTGATGATGTAATTGGAATTTTTGGCATTGAGGGGATCTATGTAGACATGCATAGATTGGTTCTCAGGGTGTACTAGGTTGCTTTTTAAAACACCCCAAAATTTTCGAAGTCATTCTTGCTTCACTAGGCCTTGCAATTCACGCAAGCACTACGGTAGTTCTTCGGGAGGAGAATGCTCCGAATCTGGGCCGACCAATTTAGAAAATTTTCTACTTTAGGTGTAGACAGGCTCTATGGGTCATCCTACCTGTCCACCTAAGTAGCTTGCCCAACTGATAGCTTGCTTAGAAACGATGTGTGGAGTTGGTAGTAGCATTTTAGATGCACGAAACAGTTCAAAAAATTTTCTAAGTCACAAAGATTTCTATGCTATGTAGCATAGCAAGCTTCAGAAGGCGATTGCAGAATGAAGTGCTACACTAAGCTACGCCATGTGACGTAGTGTAGCATGGAAACAGTTTCACAGCCAGTCCCCAGGCCCAATTTCATGTCCTTCAACAATGTCCCTTTCAATCAGGAAGCGGTGGACCATGTAGCTTGACAAAGCAAGCTTGTAAATTTGGAGCAGTGCATTTTTCTAACTGTATTTTACCTTGTTTCCTACTTATTGTTGCATTTTTCACTACTTTTTCTACTTTATTTACTTTCAAGCATTACTTCACGTTTTCATCCCCATTTTCAAAACCATATGTTGCAAAAGGCTATATAGATGTCGATTAAGTCCCTGTCTGATTGACCAGACCGTTCAGGGCACCCCATATCTGTACACACCCAACACGACCCTCCCGCAGGTATGGGGTCAAAACTGTCACACCTGCCGACGCCTCGGTGTTTTCTAGCCGCCAACATTTTCAATCGCTATAGTTTTCTGGTGCTATAAGGAGGGCCTTTTGGTGCCTTTTCTACATGTCATGGTAGTTCTGTGAGCCTTCTACACCCTGATACGCATAAGCATAAACATGACACCCTTTTGTGGTTGTTTGTGCTTTGTGTGGTGTAGCTCGGTTGCCTTGATGGTTCCTCGGGAGCCCTACAAAACACAAGACCTCCAATCGCTAGCTGACTATCTTGTCTCATGGTAGTCTTGCATGTGTTCTGTACCCCATCTCGTGTGGTACAAGGTGGTCACCTTGATGGTCCCTCTGGGATCCTACGAGATATAAAGCCTTTGATTACTAGTTAGCTTGCCCATCCTACAGTAGTCTTGCATGCGTTCTGTACCCCATCTCGCATGGTACAGGTCAGTTGCTTCAACAGTTCCTCTGGAACCCTGCGAGACATAAAGCCTTCTTGGTTGCTAGTTAACTAAACTTGTCTTATGATAGTCTTGCACATGCTCTATACCTCATCGCACACTAGCATAAACATGACACCCTTTCGTGATTGTTTATGCTTTATGTGGTACAGATCGATCGCCTTGATGGTTCCTCTAGAATTCGGCAAGACATGAAGCCTTCTTTTTGTTACCTTTCAGTCTCTTTGTTCCTTTTTGCACTTGTTGTGCTCTTTTGAAAAACTGCTAAGCTTGCAATGGCTTTTTGAACTACTACTCCCAATGCCTTCAACGTGGAAGTTCCCTTCAATGTTGAAGACCCCATCACGGTTCAAGGCACTACTAGTGCTGAAGAACTGGTAAACCCAATACTAGAAACACGTCAATCTCTTAGAATCCAAAACCAAGGACCTAAGGGATTGGCCTAGCAACACAAGCATTACAATTTCCTCTATGCAAAGGTGCAGGCCAATCTGCCCTTGGATGTACACGAACTCAAGAACAAATGTAGCTTTGAGTTCGCTTATTGCAACGGGAAGGAGTTTGTTCCTACTCCCAGTGTTTCTTTACCTTTAACACAATCATAGCAAAGGATTCTAGACCAACTAATCTAGTTGGCTAGGCTTAGGGGGCAACAGGACACAGCATCCAACCAAGATGATGCTTTCCAGGATGGGCAGGAGGAACTTGATTCCCAATCAGATGAGGGAGGTCCAATCGGCCCCACCCCTGTCCCTCCTACCTAGTCCTTTTGGGCCAAGCTGTTGTCTCTTACTGCTCCCTTTGTAATTATGCCTATGCTTACACAACCCGTGATTGTGGCTGCTATGGGTAGCCACGCCAATCCTATGGGGTTCCAACATCCTCTTTCGCCTGCAACTACTATCCCTTTGTCGACTATTCAGGAGTCTATTCCTGTAGCACATCATATGCCAATCGTGGCTACCCTACCACATGTTCATACCATGCCTATTTCATAATCGTACGCGACTTCTATTTCTATGCCTACATTCACATCCATTCCATCCCCCATCCACATGGTGGGCCCCATTCACTTCTTTACCTACCTTGCAATCATCACAAATGTCGCACTACATGCACTCTCAAATACACCAAGCCTTGTAGACAGTACAACCCAACATAGGGTTATGGTCTACACTGCCGATGACATAAGCAGTCTACCCAGTAGCCCAACCTATGGTCACCACCTTAACAACAGCACCTGCTGGGTGGTGGACAACACAGGCAACACTGCTTGCAAGGGTTGTCCCAATGGTACCACCAATGGTTTAGGC
Organism: Gnetum montanum; assembly: GCA_015680685.1. Lineage (NCBI taxonomy): Eukaryota > Viridiplantae > Streptophyta > Gnetopsida > Gnetales > Gnetaceae > Gnetum > Gnetum montanum. The sequence goes on from MNCI01001611.1 coordinate 67,712, forward strand.
TATCGCCTCCGCCATACCATAGGTAGGAGCTACCACCATAGCCCCCTAGCCATCCACAACACTGTCGGGTCTGGACCAAGAATTCCAGCTCATCCAGACCCTCACTGAGGAAATAAAACATCTCAAAGCTGTTGGGTATGACATGGTACAAGTCATGGACTTCTACTAGGATGACCCTATTAGCCCTAATCCCTACTCTGATGTTACCCTCAGGGATGTCTCTCCTGCACTTTATGAAGCACGATGGGGAGGGAGATCCCAATGCACATCTTTTCACCTTCAGGTCTGAGTCTTTGCTATTGCAATAATGGCCACACATGATCATTCACACCTTTGCCATGTCCCTATCTGGGAAAGCCTTGGACTGGTATCATGCGTTGCCATGCTCATCCATATCAACTTTGGAAGAGCTACTGACCTAGTTCATGATGCACTTCGAGTACAACTTGAAGCTAGAAACCACGCTGGACCAATTGATGAGTGTAAAGCAAGATGCTCTAGAGTCGGTCCAAAAGTTCATTCAATGTTGGAGCACAAACTTTAATGAAATCCATGAGCCCATCGTGGAAGCCCACCTACTGGCCATCTTTAAGGGTGTAGTGAACGAGTTCATCAAGTTTAAACTGTACTACCTCGCTCCTCGCTCTCTTAGTTAGACTTTTTCCTAGACTAAGAGCATATAAGACATAGCTGAGGCAAGCAAAGACTTGATCTACATCACTTACAAAAGTACCTTTTCAAAGAAGGACAAGGGTAAGGCCCCAACAACCACAGTGGCCGCTGTGCCAACCAAGGCCAAGCCCAAACCTAGCAGCAGTGGTAGCAAGAATAATAAGAAACCATCCATACCCACAGCTAACTCTGCACCCAAACAGGGCCACGTGCCACAACCTGCTACACCTATGCCTGAGACATCTACACAAACCAAACCCAACTTTGAGCACAAAGACTGCTTAAAGTACATCCCACTGCCTCTAAATCCTTTAGAGCTTTTGAAGCAACTATAGGTAGCAGGATACATCCAACATAAGCAAATGTCGGAAGAGGCAAACACAAGAGATCAATGCTACTGTGAGCTCCTCAAGAATTCCTCTTTGGCCCTATCCAATGAGCCTCCAGTTCCTAGGGGTTTCAAGCTAGACAAGTTTTATGACTACCACCAACAGTGTGGTCACAACATAGATTATTGTCTAGCATTGCAAGATGACATCCAAAGATTAATCGACTAGGGAAAACTGGTGCTGGATGAAAGCAACCCAGTACGCCTTGAAAACCAATCTATGTATGTCTACATGAACCCCCTCAATGCCAACAATGCCAGTTACATCATCAATGCTACCGACATTGACAGTGATCCCAGGTCACCCCGGAAGCCATTCGTGGTTCATGTGCCTCAACATAGTGCACCAAAATCACTAGTGGTTGGTCCAAGCTCGCAGCAGCCATTCAACCTAGAAGTCCCACCATGGGCATGCATCTTTGTACCACCCATTAGTGGAGCCATGCAATCTTGTCAGTTAACACCTATAGCTCCATTAGTTATCAAGGGGCCGATGCCTTCGATGACCCCTATCTTGTGCAACAAAGCTGAATAGCCTCCTCGCCTTGCAAGGCGGGAAGTCCACTTGGTGGATGAGACATTGAAGGTAAGTATCATCAAGGATATCCCCAAGCCCACGTCTTCACCCCTTGCATCTACACGTTTGCCCCCAAATATGAAGGTTGATATGACTACGCAGCTTGCATCACCCTGCCGACAAGGATTTGAACCCAGATTTGAAGTCACCTCTCCTCGGGAGATTCACCTTCTAGGATGAATCAAAGAGGAGGAAAGTGTTAAAAATGTGCGTGGCCAACACCTTCTGGACACCTTCACCCAGGTCAAGCAAGCTCTAAAGTAGAAAAACACTACACTGAGCTTGTACGACCTAGTCATGACATCTGTACCCCACTGCGAGGCTCTAATCTGCATGTTAATGGTGGTTCTAGTCAACAAGAACATGCCAGTGGAAGAGGAAGCAATCCATTCGGTCATGCTTTCCTCTGTACCAGTGGAGTCCACAACACCTCAATTGACTTTCAATGATGACGTAATTAGGGAAATCGTCGAAGGGGGTCAGGTGACTACGGTGCCTCTCTTCATCATAATTTGGGTTAGCCAACACCAGATCCAAAGGGTACATGTTGATGATGGGGCTACCACAAAATCATTCGCTTCCCTATTGTAGACAAGTTGGGATTAGTCAACCAGATCAAAACCACAATGACATCGTGTCTAAGGTCCTTCAATGGGGCACGCATCCTAGTTAAAGGCATAGTTCACGTAGCCTTCATAGCAGGGGACCAGTTCCCTACAGACACAATGTTCATCGTGGTCAAGGAAATGCCTAGGTTTAACTTGATCTTGGGAAGATCATGGTTAGCACAACTTAGGGTTGTCTCCTCACCTATACACTAGGAAATCCACTTACGATACGCAGGCAGGGAGGTGGTGATCCATGGTGACAAAGTAGCGATGCAAGCAATCGGTAACGTAGACATAGAGCAGGGCTTAGAGGTCACAACCTCTGAGGCCTACTCACTCATGCATTAACCATCCAACGAAAGAATCAGCCTAGCGAGCCGATTCCCAAATCAAAAACGCATGGGTTGAGTTGCCCTTCCAAGTAGAGGACGATGATGTGAATGAGGGCCCTGGAGAAACACCTCAGCCTTAGGTTCCGATCAACCCACGATGGGTCAAGAGGCAGCTACACATAGCGTAGCAACCCTACTACTTCTTGCCCAATTGCCATCCCTTGTACATTCACTGCTTCTTTGCTTTGTTAACATGCTGTACTACTGGCATGCTACGCTACGACCTGAAATGGCCTAAAACTAGCATCATCACTTTTTTCTTTGTTAACGTACTATCTCTTTTGGAAATGGCCTGAAATGGCCTAAAACTAGCATATGAAAGCATGAAAACTTTACATGATACACAAGTTAACGCAAAATCAATTTATTTTCTGAGGTATTTCATTTTATTCAAAAATTTCACTTGTAGTAAGTATCTGTAAAACTTTTACAAAATTTGAACATTTCAAAATTTCATGAATTTCAAAAAAAATTCCCATGCTGTCATGGGTTGTCTCTGTTTACATTGTCCTTGCTGCTGGCTTCTGCTTCATCTGCTTGTGCATCATCTTTGCCTGCGTTGCCTTCTGCTGGTTCTTCATTCCCTCCCTCTATGAGCCTTGCACCCTCATCTGGAGCCTACATCATAGGAATGAAGTGGTCAGTTAGGGCAACAAATGTAAACTATAACATAGCATGAGCATCTACATAGTAAAGCAACTAACTTGAGAGGGGCTCGCATCGGTCTCAAAGGGTATCCGATCTACATCGAGCCTGAGGAGATACCAGACCTCCTCTATCATGATGTTCATCCAACAACTGTTGCTAGGTTTAGCATTCATAGCAGTGGCTCTCTCCCTTTCAATAGTCGTCCATCTTAGAGGTCCTGGGGAAAGGGAGGCGGTTTCGGTCTCTCCTGTAGGAAGGTCCACTTTTGAGTCAGGAGATTCCGTAACCTTCACCTACTCTTTGAACTTAGCGTAGGCCTCAGAAGCGTCAATGGCATTCACGAATGCTTCATACATGAATGCCTCCACAGCAGTGCCTTTGTACAATTTTTGATGGGTGTCATTCTCCAGCTTGTACACGTGTTTATGGTTTCTCTGGGTTTGTCCCCATTCAAAAACATTGGCATTGATATCTTTCATGTCTTGACACTTCTGGGCTAGCAAGTCCATCTACATTTTCTATTTGATTATCTTGCAAGTGGATTCAACGTTCTGATGTACGAAAATCCAAAATCTGATGTAGTCGTCTACAGCCTTGCACCAGTTCTCAGTATTAGGGTTACAGTTTACGAGGAACTCGTTCCTCGACCTGAGATCCTTCACCTTAGTGACTAGGTTGGCCTCTCTTTACTCAGCCCTTTGGACCCATTTCCACAGGTCCTCGTTGACATGCTTATACTCCCACAAGGAGCATCCCGAGTGCAAGACGCACTCATAAGCCTCATCGAATGTGCGATGAGGTACCTTGGTCATGTTAGGTGAGAGTGGAGACATAGTGCCAACTTTCATAGGTCATGTTGGGTCCCATTTGAGCTGAGAGGCTGCCTCGACGCAGAGAGCATAACAATCACGTTAGCATAGAAAAATCAACAAACTAAAAAGATTTTAGCATAATAATATAAGGTCATTTGATACTACTACTTACCCACATCAAGGTCTACCTATTGAAGGTATTTGATCATGTCATCGACAAGTCCCTTCACGAATGCAAACTTGTCAGGGATCTCAGCCCATGACTCTGTATGAATCGGAGGGGATCCTATGGCATCAGTAGTAGCACCTATTACATAACTAAGCATATCAGCAATGGCTAGAATGGACTACAATAAGGTAGATGTATCGTCAAACTCACCAGCATCTGGCTACGATCTTTCTTTTTGCTGATGCAAGACGATGGCAATAGCCTTGTTAGAGGGCCCTGCTAAGAACATATGAGCCCCTTCCTCATGCGTTGGTGCCTTTCCTTTCAGGAGACCAACATCTTTTTTATTTAAGGGAGGTGCCTCTTCATTGATAGGAGTCTCCCTAATGACAAGAGCCCCTGCCCTAGAAATAGGAGCTCCCTTATTTTTGACCGAGGCCCTTTCCTCTGAAAATGGGACCCCCGCATCGTCATTCATCACCCTCGTCTTAAGGGCCGATACTTCTTCTTTGTCTTCTTCTTCTTCTTCTTCTTCCTCTGCTAGCAAAGAAACATGTTTGCGTTAGTCCAAAACAAATTAGCTCAAATGGGGGGTTGCATCCTCTGGGGGGTTGCATCCTCTGCAGCTTAAGTTGCTGTCTTCATTCCTCCTCTTCCTTCACATGAAGGGTTTCCCTAGCTGGGGGAGGCCTCTTCCTTCGCAACTCCTTGGGCATAGTCTCAGCTATGAGATGCTCCCCCTGCATGACGCTATTAGCTATAGTGGGGGGCGTCTCTCCCACGCTGTCCTGACCACAAACGCTACAAGCCACCAGACCTTTGGTTGTTACAAACAATGACTTTCCGATTATTTTTGGGGGATCTTGGGCTCATGTGGTCCACAGGATCTAGAAAATCCACAGCTTGGAAATCTAGTTGCAATTTTGCAGGGCCTAGACTCCATCCTCTTGAACCATCAGAAACTCTATGAAGCACTTTAGACAGCCTATGTAGAAGGCATAGTGTGTGTTTGAGTGGGACTCCATTTTTTCTTGGAGTCCCAAAATCTTAGCTTACAAGCCTTACATAGGAAGCTGGCCTAGTTGTAATGGGCCTAGCAGTTGGGGAAATGCATGGGCATGGAAGATCAGGTAAATCTCCATGGTGGGGTCGTCCTTAAGCTTATCCATGGGGAGCCCTTTTCGCTCCTTAATGAGCCCCAACCACTCCTGGATATCCTTCTTCTGAAGGATCAACTCCTTCTTGTGCTTCGACCCTATGGGGATGCCATCGACAGGAACACCAAACAGGTCTGTAAAACACAGGCTAAAATGATGCAAAGGTTAAAATGGACGCTGTATTTTTTTTGTTCTCTCTCTCTCTCTCTGATTCATGCAAAGCACGCTGTATAGCGTAGCATGCTCGCCATGACATGGTAACACTATTAGCATTAAAGCCTTAACACACTTCAAGCTAGCTACTTGCCTTCCCGAAAACAAAAAAATATATTTGTTTTTGATTAAGGGTCCAAAAGACCTTAAATTAGTAATCCTGGCAATCGCAATATGACCGGTCCGAAAAGACCCTAAACTAGCAATTTCGACCTGTTACATTTGCGGTCCGCAATGACATTAAACTAACAATACCACATGCTTGCATGGCCATTTTTTGTATCTTATTCCACATTGGCAGCATCATAATTTCAAGCGGTTTAATGTTTTCATGTCTACAGTTTGTATTTGCACATTAATGACTTGGTACTTCTCATACTCGAAGTTTTCCATTTCACATACTATTATTTTGCATGTTAAGATTTTGCATGTCACAATTTGGCAGTCCGAAATGACATTGAACTAGCAGTTTGACATTTGCATATTGACAGTCACACAGCTTCACACTTGACGTCAGAAATTTTACACCTTTAGCAGTTATGCACTCTTATGTCTTAGTGGTCCGCCATGACCCTAAATTGGAAAACTTGCAATCTTTACATCATCACAGTTCGCAAGTTGCATCTCGTCACTGTTTTGCAAGCTTTCTTTACACACAATCTCTACCAATAGATGCCTCTTAACCAGGCTTTCATTTTATGTTAGCAGGTCAAGAAAGAGATGAAAACCCATCGCAACCTTTCCACGCCTTTAACGTTAGCAGGGCCACAGGGCAAGCTTGCAAGATAGTTGAACCCCATCATGATCGACTGGGGGTCGACCTCAACTAGAACTATAGTAGCCTTAGAAGCATTCCTAGATTGGCCCAAGCATCTAGTCCAAGCCTTAGACTTAGAGGCTAGGGATGTAATCAAGAACCCTCTCGTTGAGACGCCTGTGACCATGTCAAAGGGGGAGGTGAAGACGTTGAAAGTCAGCTCCCTCCTAGACATGAAAATGCACAAAAACATAGCTAAGATTATGCAAGATAACATCATTTTTTCTGCATGATCATACCATGACATGCCGGGTCTAGATCTATGGCTGATTCAGCACAACATTGTCCTAGACCCACACATGAAGGTAGTCAAGCAAAAGGCTCGCAAAGTTAAGCTAGAAATCGCACTAGCTATGAGGGATGAAATCACCAAGCTATACCAAGCAAGTTTCATCCATGCAGTTGACTATTCAGAGTGGGTATCCAACATTGTTTTGGTTTCAAAAAAAATGGGAGGAATACGGATCTGTATAGACTTCCAGGACTTGAACAAGGCAACGATCAAAGACAACTTCCTGCTTCCAAGCATCTAGCTCATCGACACCATGGCTAGCCATGCTCTGCTATCCTTCATGGATGGTTTCTCTAGATACAACCAAATCTGCATTAACCCAGAGCACCAACTATCAACAACCTTCATGACTCCGTGGGGGACTTTCTGCTATACCATGATGCCTTTCAAGCTCAAGGATGCTAGAGAAACCTACTAGCAAGCCATGAATTACATTTTCAATGACTACATCCTAGAAACATTAAATGACTATGTGGATGATATAGCAGTCAAGTCCAAGGAGGTAGCTGATCACCCACACGATCTGGGGGTAGTCCTCAAATGCTACGAAATGCGTGGGGTAGTCCTCAAATGCTACGAAATGCGTGACTTACGCCTCAATCCTAAGAAGTGCGTCTTCGGGGTGAAAACTAGACACATGTTAGGGTTCGTAGTATCAGAGGCTAGAATACGAGTGGACCCTAACAAAGTCAAGACCATCATCAGCGTAGCACCTCCCACAAACCTTAAGGAGTTACGTGGTTTGCAAGGTAGAGTGCAATTCATTCGAAGGTTTATAGCAAGGTTGACTGAAAATTTACATCCAATGCAACATCTTCTAAAGAAGGGGGTTAACTTCGAATGGACAACCCAGTGTCAACAAGCCGTCGATGACCTAAAGAAGGAACTCTCACACCTCTCGACTATGCATCCACCACAAAGGGATAAACCATTCTTTATCTACCTCACCACCTCTGACACATCTTTCTCGGCACTACTATGTTAGAAACGAGATGATGACTCTCAGATACCAGTGTATTATCTGAGTCATGCGCTAATAGCGCATGAGGAAAAATATAATGAAGTGGAGAGGAATTGCTTAGACTTAGTGTTCGCACTAAAAACGTGGTGGCATTACCTGTTCTACAGTACAAACAACATCATTTGCAAAAGAAATATACTCCGGGCGATCACTAACAACTTATACGAAAGTAGCAGGATAGCCCGATGGAAGGAAATAACCACGGAGTTCGGTTTACACTATGTAAGTCAATCATCGATAAAGGGTGAAGCCATAGCGACCCAACTCACGGCCTTGCCAGTTGACAACCAGGCAACCATAGACCCTGAATTCCTAGACGAATACATTAGCAATGTGCACATCGTCCCGTCTCATTTCGAAACCACCTTACATTTTGATGACACCTCAACCACCCGAGGAGGAAGCACCGCTACCATAATCATGTTCCACTTATCGATTTACGTTCCCTTGCACCAACAATGTGGTAGAATACGAGGGGCTACTTAGAGGCCTCTTAACTGCCTGGGCACTATGCATACAACACCTGGAAATTTGAGGAGATTCATAACTAGTCGTGAATCAAATCACCGAGGTCTACGCTTGCAAAGCTACGCACCTACAACCCTACTGCGATCTAGCAAAAATCTTGCTTACAGATGTGCAACACATGCCATGCAACAAGAACACTGTGGCAGATGCCTCAGCTACCCTTGCATTAAACATTCTATCACATTCCTCGGTAAACCTACCAACCTCAATTATAGAATGCACATAGCCTATCACTTAGGTGGAACATGTGGCATATGTCAGTGCTACAGATACCCATGAGTGGTATGCCAATGTTAAAACTTATCTACAGCACGGAAAACCCCCAGGTGGATTGACATTTACCTAGAGAGATGCTATTCGTAAGTGTGCTTGGCAATACATGCTCATGGGAAAGAACACCCTATACTGATGTTCCTACAATGGGATATTGCTGGCATGCGTGGGTGGCGAGCAAGGGAAGAAGGTAGTTAATGAAGCACATGAGGGATTGTGCAGTGGACACATAGCACCTAGGGCTATGGCTGCAAAAATCAGATGCTTAGGATACTACTGGCCCCACATGAAGCATGACTACCTATCAAAAGTCAAGACATGTGACATGTGCCAGAGATATGCAAATCTCATACATGTCTCGCCTATAGAACTACACCCAACACAAATCATGTGGCCCTTCCAACGATGGGGATTAGACCTCATAGGGCCTATCATGCCTAAGTCCTCCATAGGGCATAGCTTCATTATCATCACCACTGAGTATTTTACCAAGTGGGTGGAAGCTATTCCCCTGAGGAAAATGACGTCTTAGCAAATTTTCCATTTCATCCTTGATAACATCGTAACAAGGTTTGGGCTTCCAATGACTATTGTGACCAACAATGGACCACAGTTTAGTAGTGTAGAAACCTGAACCTTCTCTAGCAATCTAGGCATTAAATAATTATTTTCTTCCCCTTATTATCCACAGGCGAACGGGTAAGCGAAGGCTACAAATAAGTCCATCATCAACTTGCTGAAGTGGATGCTTAATAACAGCAAGAGGCGGTGGCAGGAGCAAATCCTCTATGTCCTGTGGACCTACCGAATGATGTGTAGAACTACAACAAGTAAGACCCCTTATAGTTTTGTTTACAGATCTAAATCTATATTACCTCTTGAGTTGTAGGTACCATCACTCCAAATGATCCTCGTGGATGTCATGAGCAAAGCCCAGAACAACGAGTTGCGAACCATCGACCTCGACTCAGTGCAGGAGGAGCATGCGTAGACGCTGAGATGCATTGAGCACTAACAAAGAAAGTAGTAGTAGAAGCATCGTGTAGACCCACATCGACGAGCAGTGTAGAAGGGAGACCTTGTCCTCAAGGCCGTTCGTGAGCATGTGAGCAAATTCTCAGCCAACTAGGAAGGTCCTTACATGGTCACTAAAGCCTTCGAAAATGGAGCCTTCAAGCTAGTGGACATGGATGGCAATGAGTTGGCCAACCTGGTGAATCACTCATATCTCAAGCCATACTATGTTTGAAGCACAATGGAAACAACAAGCACCGTCTACTACGATGATAAACTAGCAATCACACTAAGCAGCGTCCGCAATGACAATAAACTAGCGGTACCGAGCAGTGTCCACAATGACAATAAACTAGCAGCACCAAGTAGCGTTTGCAATAATAATAAACTAGTAGCATCAAGCAACATCAACTACGACATTAAACTAGTGGCAATCATCTGCTACGATGTAAAACTAGTACTACTAGTCTGCCATGATGTAAAACTGGCATGGCTCGTCCACTACGATGATAAACTAGCATGTACGGTCTATTGGGACCTTAAACCAGCACAGCGGTCTATTGGGACCTTAAGCTAGCACATGGTCTACCAAGACCTTAAAATAGGTTCGCGTCACATCCCCAGTGTGCATCTATGCCAAGTACACATCAGACGAGCATGCACGGTGCTGACATGTGGGTGGGACGTCACAGCTCCAAAACACAGTTCATGACACAATGAGAATGCAGTCTAGGACACATGTGCCACCACCACCCTTGGCATCATGTTGACCCTCCGAAGATGTCGTATGGTATTATACTAGCCCTTTGGACCTACCATCGCCATGGCCCATCACCCTGATGATAGTTCCTTGGCTAGTTCCCATAGCTGGAGTTCCAGCACTATTGTGGCCCAGCCACAATATTGTTACTCTCCAGCCCCTATCAATGCCTTGGCTCACATGACATTTAGCTATGTGGTAGCTAATCCCATAGCTAAACTGAGAATGCATGCCCTTGGCAAGGATTCCAATGCATCTGCACTCACAACAACCCCTGGTGCCTTTGAGGCCAGCTCCTCCATGCCAGTGCCGCCAAGGCCACTGCTAGCCTTCTTGCTTTGGACATCGCATGCTAGCGACGATTCCCAATAGCTTCAACAATGCCAGAAGCCAACAAGACCTTTGCCCCTACGGGCACAACTCGTGACAGTAGCAAATGCTACAGCATCACGAAGCGAGTGCTCCATGACGTGCATAACACAACTCGCCATATGGAAAGCAGTTTTAGGTAGGTCAAAATCCTTCATGGATGTAATGCAACTCATCCTATGAAGAAAACACTTGTCCTACAAGAGGTTGAAAAATAACACCAACCAAAGATGAAAACGCGAAGGAGTCCCTCATGAGCACTCCGACGAGGGACTTTGCTAAACATCATCTTTGCTCTTTGCCTTAACCTCTGCAAAACCAATGCAACACTCTCAAGTGTGGCCAAGTGACATCTCAACACTCAACAAGTGACAACATCATCATTTTTCCTACTACGGTGTTTCGAATTCTTTGTCAATGTCTATCGAGCTTGTCCTCTAGACATCGACAAAGAGGGGCCAATGAAACACCTCAAAATTTCTGAAGTCATTCTTGCTTCACCAAGCCTTGCAATTCGTACAAGTACTATGGTAGTTCTTTGGGAGGAGAACGCTCCGAAAAATTCAAAAAATTTTCTACTTTAGGTGTAGACAGGCTCTACTGGTCATCCTGCCTATCCACCTAAGTAGCCTGCCCAGTCGACAACCTGCTCAGAAACGATGCACGGAGTTGACAAAAGCATTCCAGATGCACGAAAAAGTTCATAAAATTTTCTAAGTCATAAAGTTTGCTATGCTATGTAGCGTAGCAAGATTCAGAAGGAAATTGCAAAATGAAGTGCTACGCTACGCTACGCCACGTGATGTAGCGTAGCATGGCAAAAACATCACAGCCAGTTCCCATGCCCAATTTCAAGTCCTTCAATAATGTCCCTTTCCATCAAGAAGCAGCAGACCATGTTTGTTGCTATACTATGCTAAGCTACATGGCGAAGCAAGGTGTAGCAATCCCACGGAAGAGACAGAAGGTAGCTCAAAGGGTAGAATTAGCAAAGTTTGCAAGTCTTGCATTACAAGAAGCAAAGTTTGCAAATCGACAAAGCTTTTGCGACTAAGGCTAGTTGCTATGCTACGGAGCATAGCATATTGTAGCAAGCATGCAACACACATGTAGTGGAATGCGCAACAAGGTGCTATGCTACGCTAAGCATGCTATGCTATGAAGCACATCGAGGCATGCAGGTGGTTGTGCGACATCAATGCACTTCACCTAATTGGACCATTGGCACACGTCTCCAGATACTGACAGTGCAATTACGACATGGTAGGCTCACAGTTACAGCATAGCAAGCTCACATTACAATGGTCTTGCAGGTCCAATGGTCATACATGGCACCTGTGGTGCTAGCATGTCAACATGGGCCCAGAGCACGTGGCATCAAAACCACAACTTTTGCATGCTCTTTTGCCCTATAAATACCCTAATGAGTAGCGCTCAAAGGGTTGGACTATCTCAAAAAGGTTAAAAAAGAAAGCATCATAACATCAAGCACTGAACATTGTAAGCTTTCTGTTTTACACTACCAACAATTAGCATCTTTAGCTAGCATTTTGTTCTATCTCCCTTTCTACCACCTTGGTAGAATTCTTGCATTGTCAGTGCCCAAGGCCGCACCCAAGCACACAACCTGTTTTGCTCTACACATCTTGGTTACTCTCGAGATCTCTGCACTCCACCATGCTGTGCAACCAACTATATCCACCTTGATAGAGCAAGCTTGTAGCTTCAGAGCGGTGCATTTTTCTAACTGTATTTTACCTTGTTTCCTGCTTATTGTTGTGTTTTGCACTACTTTTTTTTCTTTATCTACTTTCAAGCATTACTTCACGTTTCTGTCTCCATTTTCAAAACCATATGTTGCAAAAGGCTATATAGATGCCAATTAAGTCCCTATTTGATCGACTAGACCATTCAGGGCACCCTGTATCCGCACACACCCAGCATGGCCCTCCCACGGGTACGGGGTTGAATCTGTCGCGTCTGTCGATCCCTCAGTGTTTTCCAGCCATCGATGTTTTCAATTACTACACTTGTGTCCAGCACCAATTTTCCTTGATCAATTAACCTCTAGATATGATCTTGCAACGCCAGACAGTAATCTGTGTTGTGACCACACTATTGGTGATAGTCACCAAACTTGTCTAGCCTAAAACCCTTAGGAATTGGGGGCTCATTGGACAGGGCCAAAGAGGGGTTCCTAAGGAGTTCGCAGTAGCGCTGATGTCTCCTGATTCCTTCTTCCGAAATCTACTTATGTTGGATGTGCCCCATTGCTAGTAGCTACTTCAAAAGTTCTAAAGGCTTGAGAGGCAGTGGGATGTACTTTGAACAATCTTTACACTCAAAGTTTGGTTTGGGTTGTGTAGATGTGTCGGGCACGAGTATAGCAAGTTGTGGTGCATTGCCCTATTTGGGCACAGGGTTAGCTGCTAGTACAGATGATTTCTTGTTATTCTTGTTACTATTGTTACTAGGTTTAGGCTTGGCCTTGGTCGCCACAACAGCCACTGTGATTGTTGGGGCCTTACCCTTGTCCTTCTTTGTGAAGGTTTTTTTGTAGGCAATGTAGTTCGGGTCTTTGCTCGCCTCGGTAGCATCCTATATAATCTTAGTCTGAGTGAGATAGTACAGTTTAGAATTGATGAAGTCATTCACTGTGCCCTTAAAGATGGCCAACAAGTGGGCCTCTGTGATGGGCTCACGGATTTCGTTAAGGGTTACGCTCCAACACTGAATGAACTTTTGGACTAGCTCTAGAGGGTCTTGCTTCATGCTCATTAATTTATCTAGTGTGGTTTCTGGCTTTAAGTTATATTTGAAGCACATCATGAACTGGGTCAGAAGCTCTTCGAGAGTTGAAATGGATGAGCATGGTAGGGCATGGTACCAATCTAGGGCTTTCCTGGCTAGGGACATAGCAAAGAGATGAATAATCGTATGTGGCCATTGTTGCAACAGAAGGCATTCAGACCTAAAGGTAACAAGATGTGCATTGTGATCTCCTTCCCTATTGTACTTCATGAAGTGGCGGAGGGACATCCTTGGGGGTAACATCAGAGTGGGGATTGTAGGGCTGATAGGGTCATCTTGGTAAAAGTCCATGACTTGTACCATGTCAGACCCAACAACTTTAAGGTATTTTATTTCCTTGGTGAGGGTTTGGATGAGCTGGAACACTTGGTCCAGACCCTGCAATGTTGTGGACAGTTGGGGAACTGCGGAGGCAGCTCCCACCTGTGGTGTGACAGGGGTGGGGGTGTCGCCCATCGGTGGTATCATTGGGATAACCCCCATGAACGGTGTTGCTTGTGCTGTCCACCACCCGGTAGGTGGTGTTGTTGGAGCAGCAACCATGGGTTGGGCTGCTGAATAGATTGCTTGTGTCATCGGTGGAATAGACCATAGCCCTGTGTTGGGTTGTACCATATTTAGGGTTTGGTAGGTCTAAGGGAGAACATAATGAGACATCTATGATGGTTGTAGAATAGGTAAAGAAGCGAATGGGGTCCACCATGTGGATGGGCCCAGGCCTGCTGCAGTGGATGGAATAGATGTGAACGTAGGAATGGAAACAGAAGTTGCATATGACTATGATTAGGTATAGCGTGAACATATGACAAGGTAGCCATGATTGGTGTGTGATGTGCTACAAGAATGGGCTGATGAATAGTTTATAGAGGCATAGTTGCTACGAATGAAATAGGGGAATAAGGGCATTGACAAGCTAGGAAGGTGACATGGCTACCCATTGCAGTTGTAGTTGTAGGCTATGGGAGCATAGGCGTGATCACAAAGGGAGCGGTAACAGACAACGGATTGGCCTAGAAGGATTGGGTAGGAGGGATAGAAACAGGGTTGGCCTGACCTCCCTCATCAGATTAGGAATCGAGCTCCTCCTATCCATCTTAGAAGGAATCATCCTAGTTCGATGCTATGTCCTATTTCTCCCTAAGCATAGCCAACTAGATTAGCTAGTCTAGAAGCCTTTCATTTGTCTGAGTCAAAGGTATGAAAGCATCAGGAGTGGAAACAAACTCCTTATCATTGCAGTAAGAGAACTCAAAGCTATGTTTGCCTTCAAACTTGTGTACATCCAAAGGCTCATTTTCCTAAACCTTTACACAGAGGAATTTATAGTGCTCATGTTGTTGGGCCAAGCCCTCAGGTCCTCAATTTTGGATCCTAAGGGATCAACGTGTTTCCAATGTTGGGTTCAGTGGTTGTTCGGCACCTTCGATGCCTTGAACCATGATAGAAGTTTGACGTTGAAGGTATTAGCAGTAGTAGTTGTGGAATTCATTGTTTCTAAGCTAAATAGTTTTGCAAATGGAAGAAAGAAAAGGAATTAGAAAGCTAAACAATTTTGCAAATGAGAAAAGCAAAGGAATTGGAGAGTAATCAAGAAAGGCTTTATGTCTTGCCAGGCTCCCGAGGAACTGTCGAGGTGACCGATCTGTACCACACAATGCATAAACAACCACAAAAGGGTGTCACATTTATGCTAGTGCACAATAGGGTATAGAGCACATGCAAGACTACCATAAGATAGGCAAGTCAATTGGCGACCAGAGGCTTTATGTTCTGTAGCATTCTCGACGAACTGTCGAGGTGACTGATCTGCACCGCATGATGTGTAAACACCCACAGATGGGTGTCAAGTTTACACTAATGCGTATTAGGGTGTAGAAGGCTTACAGAACTACCATGACATGTAGAAAAGGCACGAAAAGACCTTCTAGTGCCAGAAAACTATAGCGACTAAAAAATTTGGCAGCTGGAAAACACCGAGGGATCGTTGGTTAGTGACAGTCTCAACCCTAAATCCGCGAGAGGGCTATGATGGATAAAATAGAAATGAGAGGCCCTGAACAGTCTAGTTGATTAGGCAGGGACTTAGTTGGCATTAATATAACCTTTTGCAACGTGTGATTTGAAAATGAGCCTGATAGCGCAAAGTAATGCTTAAACGTAAAAGAGCCAGAAAGTAGTGTAAAATGCAATAACAAGCAAGAGACAAAGTAAAATGTAGTTAGAAAAGTGCACCGCTTCGAAGCTACAACTTCACTCTATCGAAATGGGTACAACCAGTTGCACAGCACTGAGTGTAGAGATCTTGAGTAACCAGGATGTGTAGAGTGAGATGACTATGTGCTTCAATGTGGGCTTAGGTGTTAACAATGCAAGGTGCTACCAAGGTGGTAGAAAAGGGTAGAATGAAATGCTAATAGAGAGTGCTAGTTGTTAACAATGTCAAATAAAAAGCTTACAATGCTCAAGGTTACAGTGCTAGCTCTTTTCTTTTTTTTTCTTGTCAACCAACAAAATTGTTAGTTGATCTAATTACCAAGAGAAAACTGGATCGGGAAAGGAACCCTTTGAGGGTTGCTCATTGGGGTATTTATAGGACCAAGGGCACACAAAAGGGATGATTTAGATGCCACGTGCCTTGGGCCCACATTGACTTGTCTATGCTACACGTGCCTGCATGACCATTGGACATGCATTATCATATCTGATGGGCAAAGCTTTGGACTAGTACCATGCACTCTCACACTCTTCTGTCTGAACCCTAAAAGAGTTGCTGACCTAGTTCATAACTCATTTTAAGTATAACTTGAAACCAGAGGTTACCTTGGATCAATTAATGAGCATGAAGAAAGATCCCCTGGAACTAGTTCAAAACTTCATACAACGATGGAGCACCACACTTAATGAGATCCGCGAGCCTATCATGGAGGCCCATCTATTAGCCATCTTTAAGGGTGTAGTGAACAACTTCATTAAGTCCAAACTGTATTATCTCACTCCATGAACTCTTAGTCAGGCTTTTGCCTAGACCAAAAGCATACAACACGTGGTCGAGACAAGTAAAGATCTAGCCTATGTGGCATACAAGAACACATTTACAAAGAAGGATAATGAAAAGGGCAAGGCTACAATAGCCACAGTGGCCGTTGTAGCAAACAAAGCCAAGCCCAACAACAAAAACAACAAGAAGAAAACCATTGTGTTGACTAACCTTGCACCTGCACCCACACCCAACAATGCCACTCAAGCCTTCACATGAACACCTAAAGCATCCACCCCATCTAAGCCTAATTTCGAGTGTAAAGATCACTCTAAATATACCTCTCTACCCATGAATCCTTTAGAACTTCTAAAGAAATGACTGGGGACGGGGTATATTCAACATAAGCAAATGTCAAAGGAGGCAACCAATAGACATCAATGGTATTGCGAGCTCCTTAGGAACCACTCTTTGGCTTTGCCCAATGAGTCTCCAGTTCCTAAGAATTTTAGGCTGGAATAGTTTTGTGACTACCATCAACTCTGTAGTCATAATACAGATTACTGTTTGGCATTAAAGGATGACATTAAAAGAATGATTGATAAAGGGAATATGGTTCTAGATGAAAGCAACCTCGTGCATCCCAAAAATCAATCTATTCATGTTTACATGGATCCACTTAATGCCAATATCACCAGTTACATTATCAACACTATTGATATGTATAGTAATCCCAAGCTTCCTCAGCAGCCATTTGTGATTCGTGTGCCTCAACATAGCACACCCACACCAGAATCAGCTAAAAAAACACTGTAGCAACCATTTGTCCTAAGAGTTCCTCCTCAGACATCCTCCCCTCCATCCTCTCTAAGCAAAACCACACGACTAGCATCGCAAACACTATTCATCATCAGGGGGCAAACCCATTCAACTATCCCCATCCCGCATAAGACAGTACTACAACCTTCTTGTCCAAGGGAATGAGAAGAGCGTTCGACAGGTGAGGCGATAATGGAAGGTACTACCCCAGGTCCTTCCAAGCCGACCCCCTTGTCCTCTGCATCTATATCCTTGTCACCAAAGAGAAACACTGCTACACACTCATGGTCATCGCCACCTCACCCAAAAAGGTCTGATCCCAAACCTAAAGCTATTCCTCCTCAATAAATTCATCTCCTAGGATGAATGGAAGACGAGAAGGACAACAAGCAATAGGAAGGTGGACGAGACCTCTTTAGCACTCTTATTCAAGTTAGGCAGGCTCTAAAACAAACGAACAAAACCTTGAGCCTGTATGACCTAATAATAACTTCTACTACACATCATGAGGCTCTGGTTCACATGTTAATAGCAATACTAGTTTGACAAGAACATGCCAATGGAAGAGAAAGCAATTCACTTGGTTATGCTTCCTTCTACACCTACAGAACCACAGCCATCCCAATTGAAATTCTGTGAAGATTCTATTAGGGAAGACCCTAAAAAGAGTTAGGTAATTATAGCACCTCTATTCATCATAGTTTGGGTTGGCCAACATAAGATCTGAAGGGTACATGTTGATGACGAGGCTGCTATGAATATCATCCCTTTCCCTATTGTGGATAAATTGAGTTTGGTAGACCAGATCAAACCCATGACAATGTCATGCTTGAAGTTATTCAACGGGGAATGGGTTGTGGTGAAAGGAATTATCCACATTGACTTTGTGGCAGGGGACTAGTTCCTCAAAAATGTAACATTTATCGTGGTGGAAGAGATGCTTGAGTTTAACCTAATCTTGGAGAGGTCATGGTTAGCCCAACTCAAGGCTGTCTCTTCACCCATACATCAGGAAATCCATCTGCCCTATGTAGGCAAGGAGGTGGTGATCCATGATGATGAGGTGGCAATGCAGAAAATAGATATGAAGCAGGGTTCAAAGGTCATAACCTCTGAGAACGAGGCACCTATCTCTGTCATCACTAACTATTTAACGAAAGAGTTGGCCCAACCTGTTGGCTCAGAAAATGAAAATGCGTGGGCTAAGTTGCCTTTCCAAGTAGAATACAACAATGTAGATGAATGCTACAGTAAGACTTCTCAGCCTTATGTCTCACCAAACCCACGATGGGTCAGAACGTAGTTGCGTATAGTGTAGCAACTCCACTGCTTCCTACCCGGCTAACATTTGTTGTGCATTTATTTCTTGTTTTCTTTATATCCATCGATCTATACTAGGCACCTAACTTATTCTTGTAAACTATTTACATACCCCCCATTCACATTCAATCATGGCCCGAAATGGCCTAAAACTATTGTGGCCTGCTATGGCCTTAAACTGGCAAAAATTTGCTGTTACGGCCTGCTATGGCCTAAAATTGGCAAAATTTTCTGTTTACATTACGTTACGGCCCGTTAAGGCCTAAAACTAACAAAACCCCCTGTTTACACTACATATGGCCTGAAATGGCCTAAAACTACATACAACCCGCTAAGGCCTAAAATTGGCAAAAACACTTCATTCACATTATGTTACGGCTTGCTGAGGCCTAAAACTGGAAAAAATTTTCATTTACATTACAGTACGGCCTGCTAAGGCCTAAAACTAGCAAAAGTTTCTACTTGCACCACCCCACTATGGCCCGCCAAGGCCTAAAACTAGCTATTCAAAATGAGACAGATATAAAAAGGCCCGAAATGGCCTAAAACTAAGACACAAAAACAAAAAAAAATGATCACATAGATAATACACAAGCTAAAACCAAACAAATCTTATCATAATCTTGTCTTTCATTCAAAATCTTAATTAAATTATGTTTGCAATGTTTTTTACAAAAATACAAAATAAGATCCATTGCTGTCACGGATCATCTTCTCCTGCATCATCGTTCCTGCCCTCAAAGGGCCTTTCATTTTCATCCAAAATCTGTATCATAGAAAATGAAGTAGTTTGCTAGAGGCACACTAAAAACTAGAATGAAATGAGTAGTTTCACCACAAGAAAGCGACTAACTTGATACGGCCCCATGTCTGTCTTGGGGGGTATGCGATCCAAGCCGATCCCGAGGCATTGCTAGACCTCCTCCTCTGTAATATCCGCCCAGTGCCTATAGCCCAAGTTAGTGTCTACTGCAACTTTCTCCTTCTCAATAGTCATCCATCTCGACAATCCTGGCAAAAAGAAGGTAGTGGTGGTCCCACTAATGAGGAAACTTACTTCCCATTCGAGGGATTCACTGACCGTCACTTGTTGCATGAACTTGTCGTAAGCCTTAGAAGCACTAATGGCATCTAAGAATGCTTCATAAGTATACAACTTAACTAAAGCATCCCATTATTATTTATGATAGGTGGCACATTCTAGCTTCTACATATTCTTATGGTTTTTCTGGGACTGCGCCCACTTGTAAAATCTTACCTGTAATCTTTCCAATTCTAGTTCTTCTGGGCCAACAAGTCCATTTGCATTTGCTGCTCAATTATTTTGCACATAGCCTCATTGTTGCACTGCATGGCCATCCAATATCTTGGATAATTGATGATAGCCATGCACCAACTACCATCATTGGTATCATGGGCCAAAAGAAACTCATTTCTGGAGTGGGGGTCTCTCACCTCGGTGGTCAGATTGACCTTTTCTTTCTCAAGTTTCTGGACTCGCTTCCATAGGTCTTCGTTCGTATGCTTGCACTCCCACAAGGAGCATGCCAAGTATAACACACACTCACTAACCTTTTCATATATATGACGAGGTACCTTGGGTACTTCTAGTAGGAATGTAGGCACGACATCGACCTTCACTACTTGTTTTGGGTCCCACTTAAGGCAAAAGGCTGTCGACCGCGCACATAAAAATGCATTAGTCATAGTAGAGTAGTAAGAATTAGTGATCCAAAAGGTCTAGTGTATCAATTTGACAAACCTAGTGTAGCTACTTCACTTACCCACTTCCGGATCGATCTGCTTGAGA
>MNCI01001611.1:90572-115080 GCA_015680685.1 Gnetum montanum
CTTCTTGCTAGCTTAACACCATGGTAGAACCCTTTGTGTTCATCTACTCCTCTGAGGCTAAACTATGTTTAACAAAGGGATCATTGGCAGAGGTCCCTTCCTGGTTGGCACGGGCCTCTTCTTTATTCGTTGGGGCCCTCCTTTTTGTGGTGCTAGCATCCTCCTCATTAGTAGAAACATCCTCCTCATCAGCAGGAGCATTTTCCTCATCGACTGGAGCCCTTTCCTTTGTAGTGGAGGCTCCTTCTCTCTTGATTAGGACCCTTCCCTCCATGGTTGAGGCCCCCACATCTTTATTAGCTACCCTCGTTTTGGGGGCCATCACCTCTTCTCCTTCTTCCTCTTCCTCTTCTTCCTTTGGTAGCAAAGCAGGTTCACATTAGGCAAAAGCATACTAACTTTAAACCAATGCTACACTATGCTACACTACATAGCGTAGCATAGCTTAGTAAGCATTAACCAAATAATCAAAGGAGATTTACTTACTAATAGAAGGCTATATTCTGCATAGCTTAAACCGTAGTTTCTGCCCCCCTTCTTTGTCTGTACAAGGAGGCTCCTTAACTAGGTGAGACCTTTTTCGCCACAACTTAGTGGCCACTATTTCTTAATGAGGCATTTCCCCTTTGATATGCTACTTGTGGTAGCAGGGGGTGCCTCTCCTATGTTGTCCTAGCCATCGAAGTTGCGAGCCACCCAATCCCTTATTGTTATTGAAAATGACTCCCCAATAGCTTCTAGGGGATCTTGGGATTGGGTGGTGTAGAATACTTGGCAAATCCATGGTTTGGAAATCTAGTTATGATCCTGCATCATCCAGACTCCATTCTCATGGACTACCAAAAATTTCACGAATTGTCACAAGCAGGCAACAAAGAAAGCATGATGCACATTGAAGCGGGTCTTAGGCTTCTTTGAAGCTTGATCATTTTAGCCTACAGACCTTTGCATAGATATTTTTTCCAATTGTAATGAGCCCCCTCTTCCATGACCTCTCTCATCACCCAAGCTTGCTCAATCCCAAGGACCTTGGGAAATGCACGGGCATGGAAGATGGGGTAAACCATTTTGGCCACTTTCAGTGTAGCTACTTCAATAGGGATCCCCTTTTGCCCTTTCATCATCCCTAGCCACTCCTCAATGTTCCTCTAATGGTTCACCTCCTTTTTGGTCTTTTCTCCCATGGGAAGACCATCAGTAGGGATGTCGAAGAGGTCCATGAATAGTTGATCATTAATCTCAAGGACCACTAGCAGGCCATGCATACGTGTGTAGAAGCAATCTGCTTTTTCAAAAAAGGAGTCAACTAGGGCAAGCATCTTAGTAGTAGGAACGCTTGGGTTCATGGCCAAGAATAATTCCATGAGCCCAACATCCCAAAGATTTTTGGTGAGCAATTCCAGGGCCTCATTGCAAAGCCAGTGTTGGGTCTAGTCTACCTTCCCATACTTAAAATAAATGTTAGCCTCGTGATGCCCAGTGGTGATCACCGTCACCTCCTGGGACCTCTTCATCACTGTAGTAGTTTACAAAAGGAATAGAAGAAAAAAATTAGACAAAACAGAAAAGATAGTAAAAACACAGGAACAAGACTCAAACATGCAAACAACTCATGATTTAGCGCACCAAGCTTAAATGGCGATGGGAACAATGGGAGATTCACCAACACGTCTTCAATGATGATTAGCCTAAAGGGTGCTCAATCCCCATCCAACCAATTGAACTCCTTGCATCAATCATAGAACTGGGAGTACTGGGTTGGATAGGTTTTGTACTCACCCCCGCATTGGCCTATCACGCCTGCACGCATATTCTTAGTGGAGGAAAACTCCCGTAGTGCCATCTGTGCCAAGGCCAAGGCATCAATATCACTGTGAAGTCCACTCTTGGTGATGTAAAACCTAGTAACAAAAGCAAAGCACATACACTATTAACATTTTTCTTTGCCTAGTGTAGCATGCATTGCATAACATACTAGAATATGTTTACAGAACTCACTTGCCAGCATAATAAATGGTTCCTTGAGGGTTCTAAAAATAGATTCCCATGTGATGAGAAATAAATATCATGTTTTACATGTGGTAGCAATTATATTTGGGCATCTCCCAGATCCAAGCCAGACGTCTCAAAGTTTTTGGACACTGACTAGATCCCTTTACCTACCCACTCTCGATTTCTCCATTGGTCAAAAATTTCAAAATACTCTAGTTTGCCCCAGGTAAAAAAGTTTCTGTAATTATGGCTACTACCTCCTCTGATAAGTGTGACCAAACGATCACACTAAAGTGTTGGAGGAAAAATTGTAGGAAGTCCCATGCGCCTTCTCGAAATCAGACTACCTGCCACCCCACACATGCATGGGGTGGAGGAAGATTGACCACCGGTTCTCTTAGGCAGCACATAACCCCTATAATTTCTAAGATAATTAAAATGGGACTCAACAACACCTTACACAACACAATGAAAAATGTTAACATTATGTTTGAGTGAAGTTCACTTGTAGCGTAGTAGGATTAGCCTTTTGCAGATAACGTAGGATAACCTTTTTCTTGCATGTAGCGTAGCAAAAGCACAAAGGCAATAGCATAGTAGAACTACAAAATAATTAAATACAATTTTATAAACAAGAAAGAATTTAATATGTTGTAGACATTTCGACAAATCTTCTACCTAAAAAAATGATATGCACTACATTATGATAGACATGTGGTACGCTGTCAAATCATGCACGTGGCCAAACCCTCCTAAGGATCATATGCTATGCTATCTGCTTGCTAGGTTGCCATAATCACCTAAACCTTTGCGATGAGGTAGCCATAGTAATGGTGGTCTGGGCAATATTGCATGCAACCTTATCATAGCATCCATACACCGTTGCTACTGAATCAGCAATAGCAGCAATGTATTGGCCAAAATGATAAAAAATGATGATAGAGAATGCAGGTTTCAAAGTGAAAGCTGAAAAAATAGAAAAAAGGAGAAAGCATAAATAACAACAATGACATAGAAAGCAAAGGTAGCGTAGCAACTTACCAGGTCGATGGAGCCTCCTCCCATATTGCAACACGTGCTTGCGATAGACATCCCAGGGTGTCCTTCACCTCATCCACCTTGGTGAGTACTAGGTGTTTGTGTTCTCTCTTAGGTGCCATCATCTCGGTTACAGATTCTTTCTTAGTTGCTACGCTAAATCACCTTGCTCTTTGTTAGCACAACCACTCTACACTCTAGATGTGGGATCTGCACTCTTACAGTGAAAATGATGAGTTTACTAGGGGTAAACCCTTATTTATAGTCGACACGGTAAAAAGGAACTTACCATTTTCTCATCCTGATTAATGTGGGATGTTCCATACAATGTAGCACTCCCGCCATAGCGTAGTAGCATTGTTTGCATCATAACAAGTGGGCCTGACTGAAAGCCTTGACCCACCTTAAACTAGTTGTTTACCTTCACATGAATAGCTTATTGGTGGTCTGCAAAGACCTTAAACTAGTAATTTTGATTCATAGTTTCATAACCTGTTAGCGGTCCACAAAGACCTTAAACTAATACAACTTACCTTTGCAAAAAAATTTGTTAGTGATCCGCAAAGACCTTAAACTAATACTTTTAACATAACTTGTTACCAGTCCATAAAGACCTTAAATTAATGATTTTAATTTATAAATGTAACCTGTGGTCCACAAACACCTTAAAATAGCAGTTTTATTTTTTTTTGCATTCAGACGGTCTGCTACGACCTTAAACTAGCAAATTGCAAATTTTGTATCATAGTTTACATTTATTTTAACTCTTCATATTTCATCTTTGTTTTGAAAATTTTTACTATGCATCACTAGTACAAATAGGTATCACTTGACTTGGCATTTATCTCATTATGGTAGGTTGAGTAGGAATGGCAATGCATCATGATCTTTCTTCACCTCTAGCCTTGACAAGCCCACATGGCGAGCTTAGCAGACAACTAAATTTAGAGTCAATAGACTGGGAGTCATCCATCGATAGCATTGTGGAATCCTTAGAAACATTCCCAGACTAGCCTGAATACCTAGTTCAAGCCTTAGATTTAGAGGTTAGGGATGTAACTAAAGACCCTCTCATTGAAAATCTTGTGACCACATCTAGGGGGAAAATAAAAATGTTAAAACTTAGCTCCCTCCTAGATTAGCAAATGTATAAAGATGTAGCCGAGATCCTCCAAGATAACATCGAGGTATTTGTGTGGTCATATAACGACATGTTGGGCTTAGATCCAAGGATGATATAGCACAACATTATCTTAGACTCGTAAATGAAGGCACTCAAACAAAAAGCTCACAAGGTTAAACCAAAGATTGCACTGGTCGTATAGGATAAAATCACTAAGCTATATCAGCCTAGTCTCATCCAAGCAGTTGATTACTCGGAATGGATGTCAAACATCATTGTGGTTTCTAAGAAAATGGGAGGAATATGAATCTGTATAGATTTCTAGGATCTGAACAAAGCAACAATCGAAGATAACTTTCCACTACTGTGTATTGAACAATTGATCGATACTATGGCTAGTCATGCTCTGTTATCGTTCATGGACGGTTCCTCCAGCTACAACCAAATCCGTATCAACCCAGAGCATTAGCTAACAACAACCTTCATGACCCCATGGGGGACTTTTTATTACACTATGATGTCCTTTAGGCTCAAAAACGCTGGAGCAACCTACTAAAGAGCCATGAAATACATCTTTAGCAACTACATCCTAGAAACACTAAACAACTCCATGGATGACATAGCTGTCAAATCTAAAGAAGCAGCTAATCATCCCAATGATCTAGGTGTAGTCCTCAAATGCTACCATATGCATGACTTATGCCTCAACCCAAAAAAGTGTGTCTTTGGGGTAAGAACCGAATGCATGTTAGGGTTTGTAGTATCGGAGGCTGGAATACGAGTGGACCTGGACAAGGTTAAGGCCATCGTTAATCTAGCACCTCATACAAATCTTAAGGAATTGCACGGGTTACAAGGTAGAGTGCAGTTCATTTGAAGGTTTATAGCAAAGTTGACTGACAAGTTACACCCCATGCAACACTTATTGAAGAAAGGGGTTAACTTCGAATGGACAACTCAATGCCAACAAGCCTTTGATGATATGAAGAAAGAGCTTTTACACCTCCCGACTATTTACCCACCGTAGATGGATAAGCCATTCTATATCTACCTTGCCACCTTAGACACATCTATCGTGGCACTTTTATATTAGAGAAGAGACAATGGATCTGACATTCCAATGTATTACCTAAGTCATGCATTGATAGCGTATGAGGCGAAGTATAATGAGGTGGAGAGAAATTGCCTTACCTTAATGTTTGCATTAAAAAAGTGGAGGAATTACCTATTTCGTAGCAAAGTTAACATCATTTGCAAGAGTAATGTACTCCAGGCTATCACGAACAACCTGTATGAAAGCAGTAGAATAGCCTGGTGGAAATCCATTACTGTGGAATTCGATTTGCATTATTTGGACCAATCATCGATGAAAGGTCAAGCTATAGCTATGCAACTGACAACCTCACCTGTCGACGATCAGGCAACCATAGAACCTGAATTCCTTGGCGAGCACATTAACACTATTAACACTATCCCATTGCATCTTGAAGCTACTTTGCATTTCGATGGTGCTTCGACTACGTGTGGTGGTAGTGCAGTGGCCATCATTTTGTTTCCCTCTAGGAACATTCAAGAATTTTCTTATCAATTGATGTTCCTTTATACAAAAAATGTGGTAGAGTACGAAGGACTCCTCAGGGGCCTCTTAGCAGCCCAAGCATTAAATATTCAATACCTGGTTATTCAAGATGATTCACAACTCATTGTGAATCAAATCACTAAGTTCTATGCCTACAAATCTACCCATCTATAGCCCTATTGCAATCTACCTAAAATTTTGCTTAAATAGTTTACGACAACAGACATTCAACATGTATCACACATTGAAAACACTAGAGTAGATGCCTTAGCCACCCTAGCATTAAATGTGCCACCATACTTGTTTGTAATTTTTCCAGCTTCGATAACCCAGTGTACGGAGCCTATCACTTAGGCAATACACATAGCCTCTATAAACGCTGCGGATACTAAAGAGTGGTACGTCAACATTAAAGACTATCTACAACATGATGAACCCCCAGGCAGATTGACATCTACCTAGAGGGATGCAATTTGCAAGTGTGCTTGGCAATAAGTACTCATGGGAGACAATGCCTTGTGCACACGCTCCTTTGATGGGATATTGCTAACATGCATCAACGAGGAGCAAGCATAAAAGGTCATTAATGAGGTACATGAGGGACTGTGTGGTGGACACATAGCACCTTGGATGATGGTGGCAAAGATTAGATGCCTACTACTAGCCTCACCTGGACTATGATTGCCTAGCCAAAGTCAAAACTTGTGATATGTGCCAATGATGCATGAATCTCATACAAATTTCACCTACTAAGTTGCATCCAACGCAGATCATATGGCCATTCCAGTGATGGGGACTAGACATTATAGGACCTATCACACCTAAGTCTTCTTCAAGGCATAGCTTCATCATTGCCACCACTGAGTACTTTACGAAGTGGGTGGAATCTATTCCCCTTAGAAAGACTACATCTCAATAGGTTTTCCACTTTATATTGGACAACATCATGATGAATTTTGGGCTCCTGATGACTATTGTGACCAACAACAGGCCACAATTTAGTAGTGCAGAGACCAAAAACTTTTTTAGTAACCTTGGCATTAGGCAATCGTTCTCCTTACCATACTAACCACGGGTGAATGGATAGGTAGAAGGTATGAACAAAGCCATCATCAACTTGCTCAAGAAAATTCTTAACAATAGCAAGAGGTGATGGCACAAGAAAATCTTCTATGTGATTTGGGCTTACAGGATGACATGCAGGATGGTGATAGGTAAGACACCTTATAGTCTTGTTTATGGATTTGAAGTGGTGTTTCCTCTTGAGCTACAGGTACCATCACTTCGAATGATCCTATCGAACATCGTAAGCGAAGGCCAAAAAAATGAGTCAAGGATCATCAACCTCAACTCCATAAAGGAGGAGCGTGCATAGACACTCGATTGCATAGAGTGTTATCAAGATAGACAATGATAGAAGAATCGCATAGATCCACATCAACGACCAATAAAAAAGGGGGACCTCATTCTCAAGGCTATTCGTGAGCATATGAACAAATTCTTAGCAAACTAGGAAGGTCCATTCATGGTCACAAAAGCATATGGGAATGGGGCCTTCAAGCTAGTAGACATGGATGGCAATGAGTTCGTAAATCTTGTGAATCATTTGCATCTCAAGCCATACTACATCTGATTCATGAGCAAGGTAAGCAAATCATCCGCTATGATATAAAACTGGCAAAGCTCCTCCGCTATGACATAAAACTAGCAAAGACAGTCCGCTATGACTATAAATTGGCACAGATAGTCCACTATGACTATAAACCATCACAGATCATCCACCATGACATAAAACTGGTAGAGCATGTCCACCATGACATAAAAATGGCCTAGAAAATCTGCTACAACTTTGAACTAGCCTATCCACCATCCACTACAATGATAAACTAGCACAACGGTCTACTGGGACATTAAACCAGCATAGCGGTCTGCTAGGACCTTAAACTAGCACAGGGACTATCCGCTATGAAGATAAACTAGCACATCCATCTTCTATGACAATAAACTAGCACAGTAGTCTACTAGGACCTTAAACTAGTGCACCATGGCCTGATGGGACCTTAAACTAGCACACCATGGTCTACCAAGATCTTAAAATGGGTTCACGGCACATCCTTAGCATGCATCCATAACTCATCAAGTAAGCGAACGTGCATAGTGCTAACATGGGGTGGGATATTGTAGTTCCAAAATGTAGTTCATGATGCCAAGAGAACAACCTCTGGAATATATGCAACACCATTGCCCCTGGCATCTTGCTGATCCACCAAAGATGTCGTCTAACATCTTGTTAACCTTCCAGAGCTACGGCTACCATGGCATGTCACCTTGGTAGTAGCTTCCATTATCAGCGCCCGCCACTAAAGCCCCAACACTATTGTGGCCCAGCCACAATATTGCTAGCCTCCAACCCCAACATTTGCCTGAGCCCAAAAGATGTTCAGTAGTTGGGTAGCCCATCTCATAGTTGAACTGCATGATGTTTGCCTTGGGTGGGGACTCCTGAGCACTCACATCATAGTAACTCCTAGCCTCCTCGGTGCCAGCCTCTCCATGATGATACTACTAGAACCATTGCTGGCCTTTTTGGTTTGGACATCGCATGCCTCAGCAACAACATACATTGTTCCAGAAGCATCCAAAGTAAGAAAGACCTTTGCCTTTGTTTTACTTGATGGTTGTTTCTTCTAGTTTGATCTATGTTGTGTTTGTAGGGTATGTGTCAGAGGGGCGTTAGTCAGAGGTACATTTTTCTATAGTGGCAGGACACTACATCATTCCAAGGTGGTTGTCCTGACTAGCCTGGCTACTTGGGAGTGCACATCTTATCCTCCCCCTTAACCTACTTTACCTCGTCTCTTACACCCACAATTCTCCCTATCACACCTCTCTTTTACAAATTCTCTTGATGCCTATAAAGCCCTCCCATATTCTCAATCGCAAAGTCCATGACATGTGTAACACAACTCGCCACATGGGAAGCATCTGTAGGTAGGTTAAAGCTCCATGTGGATGTAATGCAACTCATCCTGGGAAAGAAACATTTGTCCTACAACAACAAGGATTTTTGCAAATGAAAATGGCAAAATAGCAAAAGAAAAGCATAAAATAGAAAAAGCTAATGCAAAAAAAAAACACGTGCCTAAAACAAATAGCACATCAACTATTTCACAATGACCATCTCTAAGCATTTTGACAAGACATCAGAAGTCTGCAAAGGAAATGATGCCCATGTATATCGACTCCCTCACAAGCACTCTGACGAGGGATTGCATTGCTACTTCTTTCCCTTGCTGAAACTGTCCTTGTAGCTCCACCCTTCCCCCCTCCCCTACATAACTATCCTGTCACTCTCAAGTGTAGCTAAGCAACATATTGACAATTATTGAGGAGTGATGTTAGTGTTTTATCTTCCAAGGTGTTTCATATTCTTTGTCGGCATCTCTCGGACCCATCCTCTAGACATTGACAAAGAGGGGTCATTGAAACACCATAAAATTTTGAAATTCTCTTGCTTCACCAGGGTCTTGGAATTCAGGCAAGGACTTCCACAAGTGCAGCTTCATGATGGTTTGGCCTAAAGTTGTAGACATTGAGGTTGGATTGTGTAGTCTAGAAATTTTTCTACTCCAAGGATTGACAAGCTTGATGGACTCTTTGGCCTGCCCACCTGGACAATTCATCTGACTGATAGTCTACTTAGAAACCATGCTAGGAGTTGTTGATGGTGCTCAGGATGGGCAAAATAGTTTGGCAATTTTTCTAGTGGTGAAGTCTTCTATGCTGCATAGCATAGCAGGCTTTCTAAAAGATCAATCAAATGTGTGAATATAAGTTTTAGCAAAGTGTTCACATAAGGAAAAGTTAAAATCCTACTAGTGCAGGGTGCTACACTATGCTATGCTACATAGCATAGCATAGCATAGCAAGGGAAAATAAAACCAAGCTATCTCGTCATAGTTTTAACATAAGTGCAAATTACATTGCCTGCTACGCTACTTAGCATAGCATAGAGTAGCAACTATGCAAGTTAATAAAATGCTCCAAAAGTTAACGTCGCATGCACCAAGGCTTTTAGCAAAAGCTAGTGACTTCAATGCAAGTTTCTTTTTCAAACTGGTGGCTATGCTACATACCATAGCATAGTGTAGTAGGTAGCTATCCTATGCCAGCGTGCTACACTGCATAGTGTAGCATAGCGTAGCAGGCGGCTACACCATGCTAACATGCTACGCTGCATAGCGTAGTAGGTAGCTACACTATGCCAATGTGCTACGCTGCATAACATAGAACAACGCAGCAGGTAGCTACATTACTTCAATGTGCTTCATTTCTTGCTTGCATTGTTGGCACACTTGATTCTAGCATCTCCCATGTTAACAAAATGGTTACAGTGTAGCAAGTTCACAATCGGCTTTGCGCATCTACGCAGTACAGGAACGACAACATCTCGTGGGCCTAGGACACATGGCATCTAGGCCTCATTTCTCACTTGCTCCTGGTCCTATAAATACCTTGGTGAGAAACACTCAAAGGGTTGGAAATGTTTTGCATTGGCAAGTTGGAAATTGGTTGGGTTGGTAGTTTGAGTTGGCATTTTGCATTGGCTTGTTACATTGACATTTTGCACATTGGGTTTTCTATGTTGGCTTTTAGGCTCACACTCAGGAGCATAGTTGAGGCACGTTGAGCATTTTGATCATTCTCAAACTCTCTGTGCACCTCCAGCATTGTATAACTTGTTATACACTTTCAAACAAGACAAAGAATCGAACCCACGACTTTGCGGCGGTGCATTTCTTACCCTAATTAATTCTATTATTTCTTCATTGTTATCATTGTTTGGTATTATTTTCTTCATTCTTGCATTTATTAATCATTAATTATACCTTGTGTAGTTCACATTTTAAAAAAATATTCACGTAAGGTTAAGTTACATCAATTAAGTCCCTGTCTGATCGTCCAAACTATTCATGGCACCTAGCTTCCAATTCATCCAGCACAACCCTCGCACAAATCCAGGGTTAAAAATGTTCACCTAAAAACCTCTCGGTGTTTCTAGCCACCAACATTTTCGGTTGCTACACTATTTATTGAAGAAGAAGAAGATGTCCCATTTAATTCTAACTGATTACATGATCCATGCTATGGAGAAATTAAATTTTATTTAACATTTCATCATTATCCTTTAGATCTACCAAGATATAAAAGAGATCTATTATTATTTAAATGTTCTAAAGTTGTCTTTATTAGTGGTGAGTTATTTAGGAAAGATTTCCAGAGAGTATATCTTAAATATTTAGATCAAAATCAAGCAAGTGATGTTTTAAAGAAACTACATGAAGAAGGATGTATTGGTTATTACTCACTAGTCATAAAAATACAAGATCAAGTTACTACTAGCCTAAAATGATTAATTATGCTTACAACATTCATAAAACTTATGTACAATATCAAATATTTAAGGGTAGAGATTCAAAAGGTTTAGCTTTTCTATGAACTATAATAGAAACTAGACCTTTGGAACAATGAGTCTTATATTTTATAAGAGTAATTAATCCATCATCAGCATCATAACATAAATTTATTCTACTAGCTATTGATTATTACACATCTTAGTTAGAATCCAAGGCTACTGAAATTAGAATGTCTCATGAAGTTATCTGGCTCTTTAGAAAATGAGATAATTTCTAAGTATTGATGCTCTTACACTTTAGTGGTTGATAAGGACCTACTTTTACATCCATAAAATTTATAAATTGGACTACAGATTATAATATTTTTATTAAAGCTATTATTGATTACTATCACTAGGGTAATGGTTTAGCAAATATATCTAATAAAATTATATTAGATAAAATTGAGAAAATGATAACTCAAAATCCTTACACATGAATAATAAAGTGATAGCCTAGTGGTACAAATCTTGACAAGGTAACCTCAAGTTTTAGGTTTGATTTTAATAGGTAGTATTAAGTTATAAACTTTTATAAATTGTGGGGTATACCTATATTTCAATTATTTCAGGTTCTAATAATGGCTGGCTTCATCCCTTGCCCCCATGCCCCACCCCCACCTAAAGCTTTACACATGGCATGAATAATTGAAATGGGTAGTATGAGTGGATCAAATTCATTATAATGTGTTGAACAAAACTACATCATATGATCTTTTGTATGGATAAGAGCCATTTTTACCAATAAATTTGCAAATTCTGACATGTTAGGTTTTCTTATATTATTTGTAAAGTAATGAAGATTTAATTTCATAGACTTATGACATTTGAAATTTGGATCTTAGGAGGGTTAATGTAGTTGAATGTTTTCTTAATCATCAACAAATAACTAAAATATGGTTTGATAAGAAACATGCAACCAAGGTGATGAGCGGCAAGGTACCCCCTATGCCTAACCATAAGAATCACAAGTGTTCATGCACAATCTAATAAAATTCCATATATGGGACAAATGTGCATCTAGATTATTAAGCATTAATTGTAGTTAGCTATCTTCCCACTTGAACTAGTGGTAGCTTTGTCATGTATCGTTTGATCTAGAGTGAGGCATATGATTCTTGATGTTTTTTCAACCTTATGCTACTCCTAATGATAATGAAAAAATCAATTATTTAAACTAATTAACAATGGAAATTGAAGCCTAAACTAGCCTATGGATGATGAGTGTCTGTTCCCAACTTACCGTACACATCCTAAACCCACATATCCACTATTGGAATTACCAAGCGCTATGCTATTGGGTGAACCAAGCAATAACACTATTGGGATTACCAAGCGAATTCATGTTTATGCTCAAAACTAGTTATGCTCATTCCACCAATTCATTAACATGCATGGAAACATAAATATTAACTAAGTACATGAAACGTACATTGCATGGAAAGTAAATTTAATTTAAGTTAAAGTGTTGTAATGAATAAGAATCAATATTGATCTTATCTTCATTCATGGAATGTGTCTGCGTACATTGCCACTCGAATAAGACACTATAAAACATAGATCCACACTGTGGGCACTCACTAACTATTCTCTAAGACTATGAAATAAAATTGCAACAGTTCAACTACTCTATTAACAAAAGAATGTCAATACATGGTGGTAGCATGCATATTTATAGGTGAAAATAGACACTGCATCAATGGGGCCTAGTTGATGCAGCTACTTTGAAGTGGCTGTGCTAAGGAAATTATGTCAAAGCAATTGCATCAAAGTGTCTATGTCAAAGCAGCTACATTGAAGAGGCTACATCAACACAACCAAATGATTCTTCATCATACCCCCATCATACAAAAACATGAAATACATTCTTTAAACATAAAGATAATGACTTAAGAAAAGAGAAAAATATAAAGAAAAGGAAAATATTAAGAAATAGAAAACATATGAAGAATCAAAAAATTCTGAAAGAAATAGGAAAATGATAAAAAATTATAAAACAAAAAAGGTGAAAAAAACTTATTAGTTCTTGAACCAAAATGGAGCATCTCCCCCATGACTAATCTTATGGCTGCACATTTGGGAGATGGACTACATAATCCCTTGGTTATATACCACTCATTTTGCATCTATAAATGTTACTAATTTAATTAATCACATGGAAGCACATATAAAATTGGTGATAGACTCATTTGGATCATTCAGAGATGTATCTTCATCTAGACTTGAAGGTATTTCCATTTTTTGGGGGTCTAGATGTGTTTGCTTCTTCTTCTTGATTTTCTATTTTAATTTCTGGGTCTTTGTGTTTAATATCCTTTTTTGGTGTATAATCAAAGTGTAATATATCTATGCCTAAGTCTTCTATTTGGTCCATTTTCTTAAGTCTAGAACTAATAAGTGGATCAATTTCCTTCATGCATCTTTGAAATACTTGTCTATTCTCATTTTCAAGCCATTGGATGTCTTCTGGTTTAGTTGCCACTGCATAGATTGGTTTTTGCTTACATACTTTCTCCTAAACTTTATTGTGTGTTGTGTTAATATTTTTAATTTCCAGCCTACAACTATAACCTTTACTATTAGTAGTGATGCATGGATTTTATTGTCTCTCCACAATGCTAGATTCATCACTTATATTTGTTGTTGGAGTAATGATGGATGTTGGCCCTTATGTAGGATTGAAAGACATTGGTCATGAAAGGAAGGGCGTTGCACTTGATTGGCATTGTGCTGGTTTGGATGAGTTAGTAGGTCCATGAGTGCTGTGCTTATGCATAGAAAACATCCTAAAGAAAGGACATTTTAGAGATTGTGGTGGAGATCTACTAGCATTATCATTTTTGTGTATTTTCATAGCATAAGTGGTATTCTCTCATTGATGTTGTGGTGTTGAACCTTCATCTGTTGTTGGTGGTAACATATGATGAAGGAAAGTATGAGAATATTGAGGATATGATGGAGGGTGAGAGGTGTGAGGTGGTGATCCTTCAAGGTATGTCATGGGTTGATGATATTCGAGAGAGTGGTAATAGTGATTTGAAGTAGAGGAAGTAGAACTAAGTGGGGAGACAAGTTGTTGAACATAATATCCATATAGGTCTAGTTGGCAATAATGGTAGTGTTGGTTTGATGATGGTCTCCCCCATGATTGTGGGTTTTGCCACTACGTTTGATGATAGTTTTGAAGCTAATAATAAGTCCCACTAGGATAGTACGGTTGATTGAAAAACTATATATGATTACCTTGTGAGAAAGATAATTTTCTAGGCATTTGCTTTTGTATGAACTTGGGATTCAATGCAAAGGCACAATACTCATGTAGATGTAACATGATTAGGAAATAGTCCTTTCAATGGTCATATAGGAAAATGTCACATCCATCTTCTTCTAAAGCTATTTTGCCTTTTTTCTAATCAGTTTTTTTTCCTATCTCTTGGTTCTTTTTCCTTCTTTTGTTATGATCACTTGATTTGTTTTGTGCTACTCTCTCCTCTATGGTTTTTATGCAAGTTGTAATTTTCTATTTATCCATTTCGATGTCTTATCTAACCTTGCTTCAAGCTCTTCAATAGACTTTTGTATTAACAAGGTTTGTTGTGAAATCACCTCATTGAGAGTTGCTTCTTTTTCTTGATAATAGATATGGATCCTCTTCTTATGAAGAGTTGGGTCCCAGTGATATTTATTAACATTCTCTCATTTACATAGCTCTCCTTCTTCTTTTACCACATTCTTGACTAGCCTTTGAATTTAATGGATTCCTAGTTCATATAATTAATGTTGAGCATAGATCCCAAGGGTCTCCCTCATTTGACTATGAAGCCCATCTATGATGTAGAAAATTTTCTCTTCTTGAGAGAAACTATGGCCTAGGCATTTATTCAGTAGAGAATAGTATCTATCTAGGACTGTATCCAGGGGTTCATGTTCTTGTTTCCATCTTTGGATTTGTTTCCTTATGTTGGATATCCTCACATAGGTTTGTTATTTCTCATTAAAGAGTTCTAGCATTGTGGACCACTAACAGATTGAATTTGGTTTCAACAATCTATGCCACACTTTAGCTTTGTCTATCAGTGTCCTAGGAAAGAACTTAAGCTTTTTCCATCCACTTTCAATGTTTTGTAAGATGCAAGCATCATGGAAGGCTTAAAAATGATGTTGTGGATCAAAATCATAGCCTCCTGTGAATTTAGGGATGTTATTCATATCAAGCATTTTGATGTGCCTTTCCTTGTGATGCCTATGAAGTATTTTAACTATCTCTGTAATTTGCATCATGCTCTTAGTGGTCAACAAGGGTTTATTATCATTAAACATGTTGTGGTGAAAATTTCAAATTCTATTTATATGATTGTGATGATTTTGTCTATACTTATTTTTATGTATTTGATTTTACTCTTAGTTTCAATTTCTATTTTTATTTTGACCCCATAGTGGAGCTATATCTCTATACCTATGTTCATTTTTTGTCAAAACTAGATGTTGAAGAGGAAGAGGAAGATGAGGAGTTGGGAGAGTTGCCATCACTTCTATAGTGTTTCCCATGGTTTCTTGATTTATCTTTTCTAGGTTTTGAGGAGGTTCTAGGCCTTGAGGCCTCCTCTGATTTAGGACTTACTTCATCTCCTCTAGGATTGTCTACCTTGGGTGAATGTAGTCCTTGAATGTAGTTAGGATGGTCATGAACATATGAAACCCCTGCATGAGGTTGGTCACTCCAATTTTCTTTAGTATATATCTTATTGATTCTCCAATGAATGTTTTCTTCATATAATGCATTATCGCTTCTTTGTGAAAGAGACATTTTTTTAGTTAATGATGTGTGTGACTTAATATTTTCTAAAAGATAAATTGTTGATGCATTTATAGTGATTGTGTATGATATAACTAATGTAGATAACTAGCACCATCCTTGGAAATGGTACCAATGATGAGAAATAAGGTACCCCATATGCCCAACCATATGAATCCCAAGCATTCATGCATGATCTAGTCGAATTCCATGGATGCGACTAGTTGTGCATCTAGATTGTTAAGCATTGATTGCATTTTTCTATCTTCCCACTTGGACTAGCAGTAGCTTTGTCACGTATGGTTTAGTCCAAAGTAAGGCATATGATTCTTGATGTTGTTTTGACCTTAGGCTACTCCTAATGATAATGAAGAAATCAATTATTTAAACTAATTAACAATGGAAATTAAAGTATAAACTAGCCTATAGGTGATGATTGTTCGTTTCCAACTTGCTGTACATAGCTTGACCCCACTACTGGGATTACCAAGTGCTATGCTACTGGGTGAACTAAGTAATAACACTGCTGAGATTACGAAGTGAATACGTGTTTACAGTCAAAACTAGTGGCACTCATTCTGCCAATTCATTAACATGCATAGAAACATAAATATTAACTAAGTACATAAAACATAAATTGCATGGAAAATAAATTTAATTTAAGTTAAAGTGCTATAATGAATAAGAATCAATCTTGATTTTATTACCATTCATGGAATGTGTCTAAGTACATTGCCACTTGAATAAGATGCCATACAAGTAACTCAGATCCACACTATGGGCACTCATTGATTGTTCTCGAAGACTACAAAATAAAATTTCAAGAGTTAAACTACACTACTGATAAAAGAATGTTAGTACATAGTGGAAGCATGGATATTTATAGGTGAAAATAGACACTACATCAATCGGGCCATGTCAATGCATAATTTCATGTGTCGATGGGGCCTAGTCAACATAGCTACTTCGAAGTGGCTATGTCAAGGTAGTTATGTCGAAGCAATTACATTGAAGTGGTTTTCTCAACATAGCTACATCAAAGAGGTTATGTTGATGCAACCAATTGATGCTTCATCACAAATTTTTTAAGAAAGGTAATCTTGTTCTTAAAAGAGATAGAACATTTGGTCAAATAGGTTCATAAATAAGCTTTATTCTATGTGGTTAAGCTCATATCAAGTCATCGATGTCATTGGCTCTAGTGTTTACAAAGTTACAAATTTGTAAGGAAAATAACTATATGGGAATTTTTATACATCTCATTTAAATCAATTCTACTTAAGTGTTCCTTATGGACATATTGTAGTTTCTTAGTTTCATGCATCTCATGTGTATATAGTTGTATTTGCATATTTTCTTTGCCTTTTCATATTCATTTCTCTACATAATTAATTTTTCATGGTTTTTGCACTTATCATCATGATTGCAATTA
Organism: Gnetum montanum; assembly: GCA_015680685.1. Classification (NCBI taxonomy): domain Eukaryota; kingdom Viridiplantae; phylum Streptophyta; class Gnetopsida; order Gnetales; family Gnetaceae; genus Gnetum; species Gnetum montanum. The sequence goes on from MNCI01001611.1 coordinate 107,987, forward strand.
TATATGTTTGATATGATTTTAATAATCTATAAGATAAAAATAATATGTTAGCCTAGTGGTAAGACTCTTGATTTAAAAGCTTTAAGTGATGGGTTCAATTCTGGTAGGAAATGATGAGTTTTAAAATTCAAATTAAATTATATTAAAATTATTTTAGTATTCCAAAACCCCCTCTTGATAATCCATTTGAATGGATAGTGTTTCGATCACCACAACACTATTTGTTACTAATGCAAATATAATATTTTATATTATTCATGTTATATCATATTTTCTCTTATTAAGGTATAAATTCTTCTTTATATGATATGTTTAAATAATTCTATGATTATTCCTAACTTATTTCAAAAGATAATAGTTTTGATAGTCATGTTGGATTATGAAGGATGTGATTTATGCTAACTTATTATGTTATTATTATGGTCATGTGACTACATGACATGTGAAGTTAAGAGAATGGTTAGCCATAATTACTATCTAATCTTAGAAAAATATCTTTTTCCTTTTCTAAGCCCTAATCCTCAAGTGTGATGATGCATGATTGTCCCATGAATAATAGGATGATGTGAGCTCTTTACTTAAGAACCTTTAGTTACCTAGGAGACCCACAATGATGTTGTCTAGTTTAGAATTAAAGGAACATGCATGAGGGTTGAGGGTTATCTAGTTTCTGAAAGGATCCTATTCATTTGTAGTATAGCTGATTGGCTAGACTCATGTTGGAATTACTACCTTAAGAATGAAGTGCACCATGAGCAAGGTTTCCTCTTAACAAAAAATTAAAAAAAATAATGAAAAAGAAGGACCATGTTCATTGACAGTGTAATAAGTTCCTAACTATGATGGGGTCTCACAATGATTCTTACCCTACCCTTCTCACTCATTTTCCATCAAAAATAAATTTAAAGAAAGAGGATTTCCTATTCCCTTATCTATTTCCCTTATTCAATTTTTTCTTTTTTTTAGAAAAAATACTTCATCATCATCATTATCATAGTATTGTCCCAAAAAAGTGGGGTTGGTTTCTTGAGTTCTTTTTTTCCATTTTCCTCTATGAAGAGATAGAAATAATTGTAATATATATATGGTCCAAGATCCAATTGAAAATTTATAACTCAACATTGCCTAGTAGAATCGAATCCATGACTTGAAGCTTTCTTGGAACAATGATGTAGCAATCATTATTTATATGCTCATTTTTTGATCTTCTTTGCACCTATCCAAACCATCTAAGTTTTCATTCTTGTTACTTATTTGAAATAGGGGACATTCTAAGTTTTCTTTTGATGTCATTATTATGTAGTTTATCTCTTCTAAAAATATTCAACATCCATTGAAGCATTCACATTTTTGCCACATTAATTTGTTGTTCATGCCTATTTTTCCTATATCCCTTTTTCATTCAAAAGAAAAAGGTAAAGAAAAATTCAAATGTTCTGGCTAAGCATGATATAAAAGGAGTATGTTCTCTTCATAAACTTTGATATAAGTGTTATTTTCTAAGACATCCTACATACTAATGACTTTTATCTCAAAAATAATTAAGATATGGATCTAAACTATGAGTAATATTTTATAAAGTTTATATGACATGTATTGAATCTTAAGTGATATCAAAAGGTGGTGTGAAATGTGACTCATGTCTAGGTTCTCTATCTAATTTTATGATTATTTCAATCATTATTGGGCATTATAATCTACTTTCTAATTTTTCACTTTTTTAGTGCCTATCATGATTTCATGATCATTATGGTTTCTTATATTTTTCATATTTTTTCATTATTAATATTTTTATTGGCTTAGATATCTTTACACTTGCATGCAACTTAAGTTTGAGGATTAAATGTCGATTTCAATATTTTCATGCTTGACATGAAACCATGAGTCAATAAGTTTTTACCTCACCAAGCTAATTATCATTAGTCATTAACTCTTAGTCTAATAACTTATTTAACAAAGGATAAGTGATGAACCATGATTTGTTAGGCTCCAATATCAAACCCACAATATCTAGTACGTGATATTGTGACCTAAATAACAATATTGGATACATGATATCATGATTCCTATGTGGACCTATAAATACACATTTGGGCATAGAGGAGGAGCCATTAGGAGTCAGTTAGTAGGTGTAAGTTAAGAGTGATTTTTAGTTTAATTCTTTCCCTTCTCCAGTGCATGCCCACAATGTGATGATTGTAATTGTACAAAACCTTTATTCGAGTGTGACATACTTGGACACGCACATGATTGACAATAAAGATTGAGATTACTTCATCATTGCAGTATTCACTTAACTCTTAATTAATTTGATTATCATTTACTACTTTCTTTAGTTAAATATTTACTTTCTTGTCATTTACATTTCATGTTATTAATGTGTAATGAGTATGACTTAATCACGAGCATTTCAATGTGACTACTTCGTATCCTAGTAGCATACCTAGGACATGTGCTTGGTAATCCTAGGAGTAGTACACAAGGTCTAAGATGTGTATGGATGATTAAGGATGAATGATCATCAAACTTAGGCTAGTGTAGATTCTCTCTCCCATTCTCTCTTAGCTTAATCAAAGTTATCTTCCATCTCCTTTAGGAGTAGCACTAGTTAAAACCACATCATACACCTCACTCTAGACTAAACCATACATGACAAAGCAAATATTAGTCTAGGTGGAAAGATATTGAACTGTGATCAACGTGTAACTATCTAGATACCACAACTAGTCTATCTACGAAATTTTACTAGATCATGCATGAACACTCGTATTTATATGATTGAGTGTAGGGGTACCTCACCACTCATCATTGGCGCCATTGCCAGGGATGGTGCTAGTTATCTAGATTAGTTATTTCATACAAGATTATTGTAATAGGGTATTAACGATATATCTTTCAAAAAAAAAGAAATTAAATTCAATTAAGTCACACATAATTCATGACAATTTCTCTTTCATAAGATAGCAATAATGCAACATCTAGCAAGGCAATTCATTAGAGAACCAACAAAGAAGTTTGGAGTACTCGATCTTATGCAGGGATCCCCTATGTACATAAACAAAGATAACATCATCCCAACTCACAAACTTGTAACCTACCTAGTGGCAATGAACCCCTACTAATCATTAAGAGCCTAATGCATATGTAAGAGGCTATTCGAATATCCTATAGGCATCACAAGGAAAACCATCTACCTAGGTTTGATTTAAACAACTTTTCTAAATTTTCTAGAGGCTATGATTTAGATCCACAACATCACTTACAAGCCTTTTGTGATGCTTGTGCATAGAAAAACATTGATAATGGATGGAAAAGACTTAAGCTCTTTCCCATGATACTCTTTGGCCAAGAAAAAGTATGGTATAGGTCTTTAAAACCAAAATCAATTCAACGTTGGCCAACAATTGTAGAACTATTTAATGAAAGATATCAAGCCTATGCAAGAGTGTTAGCCTTGAGGAGACAAATCAAAGAGTGGAAATAAGGGCATACCCTAGGGATGTATGCCTAAGGTACTATTTATTGTTTAAAAATTTTCCAAGCCATGGGTTCTCCGAGGAAAGGCTAATGTACCACATCATAGATGGGCTTTGTAATGAAATAAGGGATACCCTAGGGATGTATGCCTAAGGTTAACTATATGAGCTACAAACCCACAACTCCAAGATCTTATCTATTGGATAGCAAAATAAGAAGGAGAAATGGATAAATGGGAGAATGTTGAAAAATCTCAACAGGACCAAAATCTCAAACTAGCAAAGGTCCATGATCATGAAAAGGAAAAATCAACTCACTTCAAGGAGGTGGAATCATCTTTGCCAATCCTACAATCACTAGATAAAATTGAAGCAAAGATTAATAAGATGATAGAATGGATACATGAAAAATGTGGAGAATATGCCAACACTACTAGAGGTAGAACCATGATAAACCAAGAAGTAGGACAAAACACCCTTAGACAATCTAAAAGAAGGGTTGAAGAGAATAAAAACTTAACTGCTAATCATACATATTAATGTAACATTTGCCTATATGATCACCCCAAAGGTCAATGCCCAACCTATGTCCTCTCGCACAAGTTCACCACCTCATGTTCCTTGCCCTTCTCCTCACCCTTAATATTCTCATCTTTCACCTCCTTCTACATTGCCACCAATAGTACCAATAGGATTTGCACCAAAACATCAACCCAAAAATGTTACTTGTGCTACTACTATCAACTATAGTGGGAATCCTCCACAACATCGAAGGCATCCCTTCTTTAGACATGATCATAGAAAGGGACAACATAGTTCCGAGACCACTACATCCTCCCACTTAGCACAAGTTCAACATTGTGGTGCATCTTTCTCCTTGAACCCAACGCCTCATGTTACCTTATTAGGGCCACCAATCAATACTTCAACAAACATGTGGCCCAATTAATATATCCACATAGGGAGACATATCGATCATTGCATAGCATCTTATGGTCAAGGGTGCCATACTAGGTCAAATCCGTATCAATTAACCACATCTTCTAACTTTCCCCACTATGTCAACTTTAATATAGTGTGTGCATCCCAAATTGGGTACATTCCAACCACCACATCAAAAGATACCCAATGGTTTGGATATGACCAGGTCCCAATATTTCTGAAATGCATGGATCCAACCCTTCCATTTATTAATTCTCACCATGATCAAAAGTTTAGTTATGGGGGATATCCCCCATTCTAACAAATAGAATTAATAAATGTTTTTCCTTTTCTTAAATTTTACAATTGTTGTTTCCTATTTTTTCATCTTTTAATTTGTTGTTTTATCTTTTTATATTTTTATGGGTAATCTCATCTATGAATAAAGCATTCATGTGACTCGTTGGTTGAGGCGTTGTTCTATGCTATCAGTCTTGGATAACTATTTATTTGGACAGCGATCCCATCATATCCATCCAACCATTCTAATAATAAGAGGTTCTACTCTGGGAATGATGATATTCTTGCCATCATTAAAACTTAAGGTAATTTTGTGCTCACCATGCCTAGAGTGAAGAAGGATGAACTAAGCATGAATGGCCAAGGTGTGACATCAAGGGGACTTGTGGATTCTCTTTGGTGACATCTGTAGAAGTTATCACACAACTTGGTTGTACTAAGATCCTTGTAGATCTAATGAAAAATTGGAGTAAGAGTAATAAAGGCACTTACTTAAGAAATCCAATGCTATTCTAGGGGGTCCCACTAGAAAGACATGCACCCATGCCTTAAGGTTGGTAGCTTCTCTAGATTAAGCATTCAAAAAGTATGAGAGAGTGTGCCAAAGAGACCAAACAAAAAGAAATTAAAAGATCAAGATAAATGTGTCACAAAGAAATTCCAAATCACTCCTCCCTTGAATGAAATGCCAAGCGATCATACACATTGCTATCATGATACTCTCATGGTTGTCCATCATTGGATGAAACAATGCGATCTCACTAATCAGAGGAATGGACTTGGTCTTGATTTTGGAGTGACAAGATAATGACACATTAATCATGCCCTACACTTATGATTCATCGTATCCTAGGTCAATTACGTCATGTCCCAATCTCTACAATCCCCTCTATGATTCATCCCATCTCATTGTTCATATATTTGTGACCCATGTCTTGTGTAGCATTGAACTCAAACCTCATTATGATGGTATCTACATGTGTGTATTTTGTGGAACTAGTGTGGATTACATTCAACCCTTTTAGTGCCTATGGACATTTTCAGGTGTGGTTACGTAAGGGCATCATAGGTAGGAATCTACTCTAGGGAGGACCCACTTACATAACCTTTATAATTTGTACTTGTTTCACACCACCACATCATTTTATACCCTCCAAGTACTTCATTTTCAAATCTATTGTGTCCTTTGTCATCATTTTTATCAAACATTCCTCAAAACCATTACATGTCCTTTTATGTGTCACCTAAACAAATTAGGTTTGACATTAAATTTTAGGGCAACTTCCTTGAAAAAATTTCTAACTCTAAAATCATACTAAGCAAATAATTCAACATTTATTAATAGCAATGAGTAAGGTATGAAATAATTGAACTTCTTTCAATAACCTTACTAACAATTGATCTTTGTGTGATTATAGATCATCCCTAAAAGAGGGCAACAAGGAGGACCTTCTCAAGGTGCAACTAAATTCCCAACGGGAGGCAAAGGCCAAGGACCTCATGTAAAACATGTAGAGTAGAAGGCACAATCATTCAGCATCCATCAGGAAACTCCTGTCTCTACATAATTTGGCCAAGAAAAAGGTGGAGAGGTCAAGGCCTGAGCCTATGAAGAGGAATGATGGCTATTTGCAGCATGTCATGTTAAGGCCAATCAAGTTTTCTTGTAGCTGCCCAATCTATGGAAAGTGCGAACTCCATGAAACATTGGAACATTAGCATGGATAGCTCATAATCCTCAAATAGAAGAGGAGAAACATCAAGTGCTTCTTCAATAGTATCAATCTCAGAAGCTTGGAGCACAGGACAAAGGAGAGGCATCCATGGAGAAGCCACCACCATTGGAAATCACATGAGTTCTAGAATTTTTGTATTTTATATCTATGTCCAATTTGTTTTTCAATTCTCCACTATGGCATGAATAAATTCCTATTCAGTCACCATGTAATCAATTGGGCTTGTTTTCATTTTGTTCAACTTGAGGATGAGTTTTCATTCAGTTGTGGGGGTATGATGAACCATGATTTGTTAGGCTTTGATATTGGACCCACGATATCGGGTACGTGATATCATGACCTAAATAATGGTATCAAATACATGATATCGTGATTCCTGTGTGGGCCTATAAATACACATTTGGGTGCATGGGAGGAGTCATTAGGAGTCAGTTAGTAGGTGTAAGTTAAGAGTCATTTTAGTTCAATTCTTTCCATTCTCCAATGCATGCCCACAATGTGATGATTGTAATTGTATGGAACCTTTATTCAAGTGTGACGTACTTGGACACTCACATGATCAACAATAAAGATTGATATTACTTCATCATTGCAGCATCCACTTAACTCTTAATTACTTTGATTGTTATTTACTAATTTCTTTAGTTAAATATTTACTTTC
>MNCI01001612.1:6923-17357 GCA_015680685.1 Gnetum montanum
CAACATGCGGAGTGTAGTGGTGAGATGCACCCAAGTCCACATACCATGAATACGTATCAACATTATTAAATGATGAGACAACATACAAATCTCTCTCGTGAGCAGGAGGGGCTTGATCACTTTTTGATATATTACTCTCTTTGCCCTTTTTCAGAAGGGCTTTACAATATTTCTTTACATGAACAACTTTATCACAATTCCAACATTTAGGTGGTCTCTTTACAAATTTTAGAGGCTTATTCCTAAATTGAAGCCTCTTAACAAACTTTGGCTTTACATCATTTTGAGTAGAAGTTTTCCTTCTTGCTTCCTCAGACAACAATTGATCAACCATATGATCAAAAATAAATATGGTAGATGTATCACTTACATCCATCACAAATGTCTCCCATGAATCTAGAAGTGTGTTAAGAAGTGATGCACTGATCTTCCTTATCCATATAGGTATTTTGTAATGACAGTATCTTTAACCATTTTACAATCATACAATCATTTCTTCAAGAACAACTTATTGGTTAGGGACTTTGTTTAATAAAAAGTTTGTCGTTTATCCCATAAGTCTTTAGCAAAAGAAACATTGGAAACATTAAGCAATACTAAATCTAAAAGACATAAATGAATTGTACTTATTGTCTTTAGGTTCAACTTTTCGCACACTTTATCGAACATTTTATTAGGCTTAACTCCTAAAATTGCACTGTGCTAGTCCTTTTCAATGAGGAGAGCCATCATCTTGATTTTCCATAATTCATAATTGAACCCATTAAACTTTTCAATTTCAGTTTTAGATAGAGAGTTGGTCATGATTTTTCTTTGCAATTAATTGACAAAATGATAGTGGTACATGGAACTTGGCTCCAATACCAATTGTTATTCCTAGTCACTTGCACCAATATAATATTGAATTTAAAAGAAACCGCAGAAAATAAAAAAGACAAAGAGTTACCTAGGGAAAACCTTCAAGGTGAAAAACGCAGCAGAAAATTGGCTTTTGGACCATTAGCAGAAGAATAGTTTCAAAGGATTGAAGCTCAAGAAGAATTTACAAAGGAAGGAAGATGACTCCAAAGCTTATGCGTCAAAAAATTGTGGTGCATTGGATGCTTCCTTTAAGCTCCTTATATATTGTCACGGGTTACAAAAATAGACCGTAGTATAAGGGATAGTTATTTTATTTTTGGGAAATTATAAGTTAGCATAACATCTATGAATGGGTTGATCAAAATGGAAAATCAAATATGAAGAGTGATGGTGAACAAATAACGGATGGTGGAGAATCAAGGCAGATTTGCCTTCAACAACCATCGTAACAACCGTAACAAAATGTGCTTGAGCTAGGGCATGAGTAAATACCTTCATCACTGGTGAGAGCGCATCTATCTTCACGGTGCTCCATTATTTAGTTCTTTACGATAATATAATATTAGTGGTAGCAGTGGTGCAGTAGTGGACACGATGGAAACAGCTTATTCAGATTCAGATATATTGAGGGGAAGAGGCCTCCCACCGTGGCCGTTGCCTTCATGATCGTCCTTATTATTGGAGAGATTGACGATGTAGGTGGAATCGGTTGGTGTGATCCAGTGCTGAACTGAGAAGAACTTGTCCATGGAAGAGGCGTTGTATGCGCTGCCTGTGACCTGAACGGAGCTGCAATACCAGTTGGGGAGAGTGGCAGTACCATCTGTTGTAACAAAGCTCCCAAGTTAGGCATTGGGCCATGCTTAGTAACCTTTAATCCCATGATGATAAAGAAAAATCATATGGTTTCAACCAGTGCAGGTTAACTGTATGGGTGATATGGATTAAGCTAAAGGGATTTACTGTAATTTGCGTTGGTTTGTGTATAATAGAAACGGCCACCTTCTTGTAAGCCCAAACAATCCAAACGAATGTACAATTTCAAAGAATTTATCATTATCAAACGAGCACCAGTTTCACTCCAGAGCGTTGACATCTGTTCCATGTCTGGTAACATACCATGTGTGTTTCTGTTAATAAGCTACACGCTGCCATTTAGCTTCCATTTCCTCAATCGTGAGATCCAAACCGTTGACGTGCTCCACAAAACCTTATAGCTCGTTTCCTTTGGGCTGCAATACTCTTCATTGACTCTCCAACTGCTGTTGCTGATTAGTCAGTACCACCCAAATTCTGTAAATTGTTGAGCCGATACACTGCACACAGAATTTTCTTGCTTCGGAAAAAAAAATCCATGAACTCCAAGCCGATGGTTTATAGTATGGGTTTCATAATCAAGCAAATCTGTTGGTAGAAATGGTATATCAAGCTTAGTTCTTAATCTTATGTGAATTTTGAAACAAGAGATGAAGTACTCTCTATTTTACGTTTCACCGAATAGTGTTTTACTGCAGTTCAAATACCTTCTAGCACGTTACTATGTAGCTGCGGGTTTTTACGTTTCACGTATTAATGGAAAACAAACAGGAATAATCAACGCCAATTTAGACTATAGAAACATAATACTTCTGATTATTGGTGCACCTTATTAACGTGCGTGTGAAAACAGCCTTTGATGGGTAAGTCGTTCTGGTGGTCCAAAAGCCCATTGATGCATAAAATTCATAACCTCTATATAGACGGTTAAGGTCAGAATTTCCAAAAGAATAGAGCGGTAAATCGACACCTTGTTAGGATTAAAAGTCGTTCGTTTCAGCCACAAACTCATGATTGTAACCTTCCATTGCTGATTATTCAAGCTTCGTTTATTAATTCTTAGTTACAGATGAAGACAGATTGAGTGGTTGAGAAAATATATGTAGTCCGTGTCCAGTATTCACAGTAATCAGTCAGGTCCATGTGGTCTCAAATACTCACAAAATTATATATATATATATATAACCAAATGAAACGAATTGGTGAAGTAGAAAACTTAAAAGCAAGCAAATTAAGACATTAATGTCATTTTACGTTTTGATGTGGTTCGGCCAAAATGGCAGTTTCTTTGGCGGTATTCCTTTACTTTCCTGTTCCAGAGTAGTTGCCCAACTCATGCAATTTTGCTTTTCTTTTAATTTTAGAAATGTTCCCTGTTACCCTGCAACTTGCTCAACAATCTTGAGAAAAAGTGAAAGTCGCTGGTGTAAAACGGCAGTTGCAGGGAATTCAATTTTGAATAGGAGTTCTTGCCGTTAAAATGCTTATGGAAGTTGGAGGGGATCTGCAACTTTCCCGCGCAATTCCGGAACTTGTTTTCTCTAATCCGCAAAAGTCTCAAGGAGTCTTCAGTTTCCCGGCTATTCTTTGAGCACTATGCAATGCCGTTTTTATTGCGAAAGCCCAAACTTCAAAATAATTTTAAATTTTAAAACCACAAACACCAACGATTCACTTCTAAAACGATTCATCATGAGCATCTTCATCTTTTGCTATGCCATTGTTAATTGCTCTAGGTTTCTACTTCTAAGCTAGTTTTGATGAACGACTACCTTGTTGGTGGATTAGATAAAGGGAGAAACCATGGAGCTGCTAGCAACGGCAAACAAAATGTTGGCTCACATGGATCTATTGAATTCGTTCCATGTGGGCCACAATATGGGACAAAATTTTCACATGAGACCATTCAAACAGGTTGCACAAAATTTCCAGGCCAAAACTCTTGGACAAGGAAAGGCCTGTGAATACAATGAGAAATCTGTGATTGATCACAACATTTGCCATGTATCGCAATGCAACATTGAAGACCATTCAAAATCGGATTGGACATTTAATGATATATTTTTATTGATTTTTTAAGTTTAATGTATTGTTTATTACTAATTCTGATGCCAAAAGACAACTAAAATTTCTATATTTGATTTTCCACTCTAAGTGAGTTCTTAGATGAAAACAATTGGAAGCTGCCAACATCGATGGATATAACTACTCTATTTTGCTAATATTGATAATTTTAATCCAATTCTTACATCGATTTATTCAGATTTTTCCAATCAAAATGGCTGCTGATTTTTCAATCCCATCCAATTTTTCAATCTCTGAATACAACTATAAAAGGTCGGTCATCCTAATCAATATTTTTTTGGCTTGTATGATGCAAATCATAGTTTTCTAAGTCAATGACTAATTGTTAAATCTATGATTTATCACGGACTTAGAAAATTATGATTCTAATTATCTATTGCAATTCCCATGGTGCAAATTCAGATATAATTAGATTTTGAATGCTTCCATTGGGCTGCAATACAGGACAAAATTTTGAGGTGAAAGTTCAAAGAGGTTGTACAAAATTTCGAGGTAAAAGTCTTGGCCAAGGAAAGGCGTGTGAATACAACCATAAAAGTCTTGGCTTGTATGCAATTTTCATGATGCAAATTAATGCAGACAGACCAGGTATGCATGCATGTGTTACAGATTTGTCCCTGTCATGCTAGTTGCCTTCGAACACCCAGACCATTAATATATGCATCACTCACATATTTTAGTCCCGCTCATGTCAGCTGCCATGCACATCTTCCACAGATTACCATTAATATATGCATTACTCACAGAGTCTAGTCCCTCTCATGTCAGCTGCCATGCGAATCTGTCACATTACCATTAATATATGCATCTCTCACAGATTTTAGTCCCTCTCATGTCAGCTGCCATGCAAATCTGTCATAGATTTGCATCACGGTGCTTTCATCATCATTTAGGGTAAAAACTACTTGATGAATATTTTAAAGACTTTTTAAAAAACTCAAATTCCCACTCATTTTCATTTCAGTTGATGCCCAGATAAAGGCAGAAACACGCACGACAAAGAAAACATCAAGAATAGGGGAGGAGACTTCATGAAAGGGAAGAAAATGTAAATTCATAGATCAATTAATAGAGATGCCAAGATTCGGCACACAGTTTTGCCAGTTTGACAGGAAAGATTTGTATTATTAAAGTCATAAGGACTACTTTCCTTACCAGAATACACTGCAATCTGTTTCATCATTTCAAAATCTTAGATGCAGAGGATGCTCAGATAGCTTGGCCAACGGCCCATTCGAAATTGCTATGGCTAATGATTAAAAATTCGTACAAAAAACCTTGCTTGGGACAAAAATGAGTTAGAAAAATTGGGTGACTTGGATGAATCAGCTAAAAAACTTAACTGATTAAACTACAAAATACAAAATATAATGTTTAGTATAGTTAAATCTCTATAAAATCCTATATTTTTGAATATGTTAATGTTTTCAACATTTTTTATCAGCACAGTACAAGTTAAGGTTTAATCTTGAGGGAAAGTAGAGCTCCAACACTTATGAAAAATATTCACGTGAAACAGTTTGGACGGCTGCACAAAATTTATGCAAAAATTCTACCCGAAACGTGTAAAAATGGGGCAGCGTATGAATATAACCAAAATCGATGGAGCTTAAGTTCCGGCACTCTAAACGGTAAAATTTTTGCTTGGCTTTTGTTCATTGACTGAGTCCCCGGTCAAGCGATAAATTTACGGTGCATTGTTTCTGTGCAGGGTCACATGATCAACACGGGTGATGCATATTTGATACTTGATCAAGCTAAGCTATGCTAAACACAACGGTAAATGATTTTGCTTATCCGCCGGCTCGGCCTATAAATACAGATGCAACACAAGGAAGTTAGAAGTAAGCAAGGGAAGGGGAAGGAATCATGGGATCTGGCATGGATTCCGCCATATTCCAAGATGGGAGTATGACTCTGCAGTCCTTTGACGTGGGTAGAGGGGCACCTAAACCCCTTATAGGGAGGGCTCCTACGCAGCCGGGCAAGTACCCAGTGGTGGTGTTCTTCCATGGCTTTCTTCTCCAGAATAATTACTATGGCCAATTACTGTTCCACGTCGCTTCCCATGGTATAATCGTTGTTGCGCCTCAGGTAATATAATTAATAATTTCATTTCACAGTAAGAATTTCATCTCTCAATATCAATCCTCTTATTCTACTTGAAATTGTTTTGAGTTCTTAAGGATGGAGAGTTAGGGAATCGAAAACGATCTCTGTTTATTTTTAAAACTTGGTATTGTAGAATTTCATCTCTCAATATCAATCCTCTTATTCTACTTGAAATTGTTTTGAGTTCTTGAGGATGGAGAGTTAGGGAATCCAAAACGATCTCTGTTTATTTTTAAAACTTGGTATTGTAGAATTTCATCTCTCAATATCAATCCTCTTATTCTACTTGAAATTGTTTTGAGTTCTTGAGGATGGGGAGTTAGGGAATCGGAAAACGATCTCTGTTTAATTTTAAAACTTGGTATTGTAGAATTTCATCTCTCAATATCAATCCTCTTATTCTACTTGAAATTGTTTTGAGTTCTTCAGGATGGAGAGTTAAGGAATTGGAAAACGATCTCTGTTTATTTTTAAAACTTGGTATTGTCCGGTTTTCAAAACCAATTGGCCTGTGAAATTAATGATGTGTCTGTACATTTTTTCACTGTAAATGGCCCTAGACAGTAGATACAGTATCCAGAGATTGTCTTGTGAAAAATTATTTTGTTATCTCATTATGTGGTCTATCCGATGTGATGGAACGTGGGTGGTCTATCCGATGTGATGGAACGTGGGTGGATTTTTAAAGAGACTGCCGTAAAACTTTTATTTTTAGCGATAAATCTATAATTTTGAAGAGAAAACAAAGGTGAAACTGCTCTGGTGTTTTAAGGTAGGATGCTTTCCTTCATGATTATGAATGCGCTGTCAAACTCCAATGCCCGTTGTTGCACTCACATGGGATAGGTGGCTTCCCTTAGAATCGTAAATCTTTCGATTTCCCTTGCAGAGGAGAAGCACGGATTCTAAATAGGATGGAGTAAACCATCATTTATCTTTGAAAGCATCCTGACTGCGATTGCTTGCTGGAGTAGGACTCCATTAAAAACCGTAAAAGTTAAAAGCTTAAACATATGAATTTCCTGGTTTCAGTTGTACATCTGGCCTTTTGAATGCCCGGAAACGGAAGCAAAGAACGCTGAGAAGGTGGTGGAGTGGCTAGCGGAGGGACTATCAAACCATCTTCCGGCCCAAGTTTCCGCCGATCTTACGAATGTAGTGGTGGCGGGGCACAGCCGGGGTGGCAAAACTGCGTTTCAGGTAATCTATGCTGCATCGGAATTGCTATTTCCCAAAATTTTGACGAGCATTCCGCTTTCTTTTTTCCAATTTTCACCAATGGAGCATTCCGGATTTCTGGATTTTTCTCTGATCACGTTTCTATTTACTTTTTACCTTTTGCATATACCTACCACTCTTTCATCCTGAGAATTTTAATGTTGTTTATGGACGTTATAAATGTTTACTTAGAACCGTTAGATTTATAAGTCAGTGGTACCCGATGAATCTTTGGATTTAGAACTTAGAGCTTCCTGAAACTCTTACCGTTAAAGTATAGTCTGCCATGTCTTTACCGCGTAAGATAATTTCAGCGTTAATGGCGGGATCAATCTTATTAATTTAAATAGTGATAAAATTGATGACGCTGTGGTAAAGCATTTGAGTTTTACAGCACACAGCACAAACTCCGGATTTTTAACCAGCTGTTATTTTGTTGGAATTTTCTTCTTGAATTTGGTCTACCACAAGAATTTGCGCCTGCACTGTAATTTCAGGAAAATTTGTGCGCGCGATGATCTTTCAAAAAATCGTGTAAGCGAGTATCTTTTTTCTTGCTGCGAACATAGACTTCATAAAATCAATGGCATTTTGATTATGCGCAGTCTCAGTCTGCATCTGACAATCTCTCTAGTTCCAAAGGTTTTAACTTTTAATCAAAACATTGGGATCACGATGATCTTTCTTATCTTACGTTTTCATTATGTCATAGCTGTGTTGACGTGCCGTCCATGCCAGATTTAAGCAGCACGGACAATCAACAATTTATAATGTTAGCTTTACTCATTGCGATTCCTTTGCGAAGTTTTTGCAAATACACTCAGGATTCGAAGTCTTTGGCGAAATTTTAATGCTCTAGGGAACCATTTCAGGTAATGCTGAACCGGCAAGCAGAGGCGGAGAAGGCGTTAGCAGGAACAGCATCGTCATCGTCAGAAAAACTTGTTAAGATAGTGGGAGTGATTGGGCTGGATCCGGTGGACACATGCGACGGTCCTTTTGCAAAGGCGAGGGAGAAACACAGCCTGAATTTGGGGGCACCAGCGGCGGCCATCGGGATGCAGCTGAGCGAGCAAGGAGGAATATTTTCGTGCGCACCCAAGGGCAGAAACTACGCGCGGTTCTCCTGGGCTAGCGGGCCGCCTGTGTACGAAATGTTGGTGCAAGACTACGGTCATATGGACGTGCTGGACGATAAGCTACCTGACATAATGGGCCTGCCTCTAAGTTTCTGCAAATCGGGTCCTTCACGTGGCCCGCCACGGCGCTTCGCGGGCGGCTGCGTCGTTGCATTTGTGTTGAATGGGCAACCAGTTTTTGCTTCGCTGGTGGCTGATCCTTCTTCGTTTTGTCCTCCTGTGAAGGTTGAGACTCACCAAAGCTTTGTTGTTGTTGGGCGGGGCAGCTCTGCAAATGTGGAGGCAAAGGAGAAAGTGAAGGTCAGTGTGTCTGGGTCTGTGGCTCTGGATGGGCGCCTTTCGCTGGGCACCTCTTAGCTGACCACGTCCAATGTGGAGACGGAGCGTTATGTTTGTCTTTTTATGTAATTTTGTCTACTCTTTAATGATGCTCTTGGTGATTATCGGAATGAGCGTTCATGCTTTGGCGATGAAGCTTTACAGGTATAATATAATAGCGTGTAAAAGAAAAGCCTCGCTGCAGTTATGTGGTCAATATATGTGGCTTGCTGTGAGGGCTTCTTTTCTTCCCGGTAGTGTCCGTTGGTCCCTTTGTTGTCCAAGCCGTTTAGTTCCCGTTGTCATCACGCTTATTTATTTATATTCAAAATATAGAACAATACTAAATATAGAACAATGAGGTGATAGTTTATTGGTAAATTTTTGGTTTGAAAGCTTTATGTCATATTTATATTCAAAATATAGAACAATACTAAATATAGAACAATGAGGTGATAGTTTATTGGTAAATTTTTGGTTTGAAAGCTTTATGTCATATTTATATTCAAAATATAGAACAATACTAAATATAGAACAATGAGGTGATAGTTTATTGGTAAATTTTTGGTTTGAAAGCTTTATGTCATATTTATATTCAAAATATAGAACAATACTAAATATAGAACAATGAGGTGATAGTTTATTGGTAAATTTTTGGTTTGAAAGCTTTATGTCATGGGCAATGTTGAGGTATAGAAGTTATAGTTGGACTATATTACCGAATTCTTGTATTGGTGTTCTAAGGTACTCTCTGTGAACCATTTCTAAAAGTCATTCGAAATCAAAATAAACTATTTCAATGAAAGACTTAAAATTGAAACATTCTTTTGATTATATAATTTATAAGCATCATCAATGTCTTTATTTTTAAGGATGTTAACTTACGAGGTGTGTTTGGTTCCTAAATGTACTAGGTTTTGAATTTACAACATCTAGGTAGAGTACACCTTGTGAATTAAATTATGTAGAAATCAAAAACAATTGCAAAAAAGATTGCATCTAACGAAATCACCATTAATTCTTCAAATTTAACCCAACCAAACCAAACCGTTTTCTTAACTTAAAAGGACAAATTGGTAGTGGGAATATAAGCAACCAAATTCACCCTAAAGGATTTTCACACCTCTTATCTTAAATCAATTTACATTAATAAAAGTTTTTGGCATGACTAAAGATTCCATAATTACTCGGGACAATTACCTCATGTTTATCATATCAATTATTGTTGTGTAAATATTGTGGAAATTGGACAATCATTCCTAGGGATAAGTATTAGTAAAGAAGCAAATAGTTCCCACATCAAGGACATGTGTGGGTAAAAAAAATAAGCTTAACAACAAAAATTTCATATGGCAACTTAGAAAAAACATGTTTAATGACAAAAATTTCATATGGCAACTTGGAACACTGACACTCGATAAAAAAAAACCTTTCCAAGGATATGAACAAGTATTAGTAAAGAAGCAAGTAGGTTCTCACTCAAAGATGGATGAAGGTAAAAAATAAGTTCAATAGCAAAAATTTTGTATGGCAACCTAGAACATTAACACTCTTGGTTAAAAAAAAAAACCTCTAAATTTATCAATGCCATGAATCGATGAAGAATCACCTCCAAGAAACAAGATGGAAATGAGATAAAACTAAAGCTTTAAGTGAGGTTTACAAACTCTTCTACTTACGAAAAGAAAATCATTAAAATAGAATGGACATCATAACTAATCAATTTGTCAAAGACAAGGTGATGCAAGTATACTATCATGACAATCAAATTATGGGCATTAAAGTTGTACTTGGAAATGAGATCATCAACATCATCAATGTTTATGCTTCATAAATGAGGTTAGAAAACTCCATCAAGCAAGATTTTTGGGATTCTATGGATCAA
>MNCI01001613.1:218-24825 GCA_015680685.1 Gnetum montanum
TCGCACTTAGGCTAGATTAAACTTTCTTACCCTTTCCCTCTTAGCTTAGTTTAGTTAATATTATTTTCCATTGTCTCAAGAGTAGCATAGAATTAGGAACACATCATACACCTCACTCTAGACTAAACCATACGTGACATATGATAAATACTAGTCCAGGTGGGAAGACAGCGAACTGCAACCTAAGGATAACTGTCTCGGTGCCACAACTAGTCCATCTGCGAAGTTCGACCGGATCGCACGTGAAAACGCTTGTATTCGTATGGTTGAGCATAGGGGTACCTTGCTGCTCATCACCAACTCACAAATTCATAACCTACCTAGTGACAATGAACCCCTGCTGGCCACTAAGAGCCTAATGCATATACAAGAGGTTGTTCAAATATCCCGTAGGCATCATAAGAAAAGTCGTCTACCCAAGCTTGATTTAAACAACTTTCCCAAGTTTTCAGGAGGCTATGATTTAGACCCGTAACATCATTTACAAGCCTTTGATGATGCCTATGTATGGAACAATATTGATAATGGGTGGCAAAAACTTAAGCTCTTTCCTACAACACTCATTGGCCAAGACAAAGTATGGTATAGGTGCTTAAGACCAAAATCAATTCGACGTTGGCCAACAATGGTAGAACTCTTCACTAAAACATATCAAACTTATGCAAAAGTATCAGCCTTGAGGAGACAAATCCAAGAGTGGAAACAAGCACAACATGAACCCTTGGACATGGCCTTAGAAAGATATTATGCATTATTAAACAACTGCCCAGGCCATGGGTTCTCCAAGGAAAGGCTAATGTACCACATCATAGATGGGTTCCATAACAAGACAAGGGAGACCCTAGGGATGTATGCCCGAGGTCAACTATACGAGTTACGAATCCACCAATTTCAAGAGCTTATCAAGTGGGTAGCACAAGAAGAAGGAGAAATGGCTAAATGGGAGAATGTTGAAAAATCTCAATGGGACCAAAATCTTAATTTAACAAAGGTTCATAATCATGAAGAGGAGAAATCAACTCACCCCAAGGAGGTGGAATCATCTTTGCCAATACTACAATCACTAGATGAAATTGAGGTAAGGATCAATAAGATGAAGGAATGGATACATGAAAAATATGGAAAATATGCCAACACTATGAGGGGTAGAACCATGACAAACCAAGAAGCAAGATAGAACACCCTT
The DNA here is from genome assembly GCA_015680685.1 of Gnetum montanum. NCBI lineage: Eukaryota > Viridiplantae > Streptophyta > Gnetopsida > Gnetales > Gnetaceae > Gnetum > Gnetum montanum. The sequence goes on from MNCI01001613.1 coordinate 1,405, forward strand.
AGACAATTAGAAATAAGGGTTGAAGAGAATAAGAACTCAACTACTAATCATACGTATCAGTGTAACATTTGCTTGTACGATCACCCTAAAGATCAATGTATAATCTTGTCACATTTGCATGATCATTGGGGAAGAATGTTATATCCAAAGTTCGTACAAAAACACTATGTTCAATCATAGTGGCAAAGATCCCAGTCGTGGGGGAGGCCACCCTCAAACTAGTCACACCCTTCATATCATTCGAGCCCAAGCGCTTATCAGGTTTAGCATCCTATTTTCCTAACTGGGTCAACATCCTCGATCTCATCACATTGTTATCATTGTCCTAAATACTATCAACCCATATCCTATCTAACACAATCACCACCTCATGTGCCTTACACTTCTCCTCAAACTCAATATTCTCATCCTTCACCTCCTTCTACATCGCCACTAGGTATGCCAGAAGGATTTGCATCACAGCATCAACCCACAAATGTTACTTATGCTGCTACTATCAACTGTAGTGGGAATCCTCCACAACATCAAAGGCGTCCCTTCTCTAGACATGACTATAGAAAGGGACAGCATAGTTCTGAGACCACTGCATCCACCCACTCAGTACAAGTTCAACACTATGGTGCATCTTTCTCCTTGAACCCAATGTCTCGTGTTACCTTATCTGAGCCATCAATCAACACTCCAACAACTATGCGACCCAATGAATATAGCCACGTAGGGAGACATATCAATCCTTTCATACCATCTTATGATCACGGGTGCCATAGTGGGTCAACTCCTTATCAATTAACCACATCTTATAACTTGCCCCACTATGTCAACATTAATCAAGTGTGTGAACCCCAGTTTGGGTACATTCCAACCACCACATCAAAAGACACCTAATGAGTGATGAGGTACCCTTACACTCAACCATACGAATACAAGCATCTCACATGTGATTTGATCGAACTCCAAGGACTAAGTGCTTACATGTCTTAATGGAACACTCAAGGTTAATCAATCGTTGTCTTCCCAAACTTACCTATATTGTCACGGTTGTATGGTTAAGTAAGCTTGAGGTATATTATTTTTATAACTTTTATCTTTTTAATGTCTTATGCTAATAGGGGAAGGTAAAGAGAACTAAATGACTAACTTTCATTAACTATTCACTAACTAAGTTCTAACTGTTCCTAACACCAGTATCTGTTCCCACTTGCTGCACACATCTTGAACTAGTGTAACGCTGCTAGGATTACTAAATGCTAATCATCACTAGGTTACCAAACACTACACACATGCTCAAAGTGGTCGTATTGAGTGTACTTAACCAGGAGAGTCAAGGGTTGAGAGAGAGATTAATTAACTAGGAAAGCATTTAAACATTCAACAATAATTAATTACTATTTAGATTGATCTGTATGCTGCAAGGTTTATCATAAAGTTCGTCTTTATTTCCATACACAAATGTGTGCTCAGATACAATTTGCTCAAATAAAGATCCATTCACTTATGGACTCCTACTGCGGGCACATAGGAATTATTCTAACTCTGGAATGGTAAAACTACAAGATTTTGGCTAAGGGTCTAAGTCTAACTCCCCAGAACAAGGGAAGCCACCTCTTATTTATAGAAATTGAGGCAAGATGTGACATCACATATGTGATATCATGGGGCATATGCGATATCACGTACACGATATCACGTACGTGATATCGCGGCTCATCATACCCCCATGACTGAATGAAAACTCGTCCTCGATTTGCTTACAAAATATTGGGAAGGTATGGGATTAATGACTTGAATGACACTAATGGTGAATGGGGTGATATGTGAATGGATCATCATTACAATACATGGCAATATTAGTGTTCATGACCACAAGAGTGAATACTATACACATTTGACATCCTGCCTTATTTGGCAGCTGAGAGAGAAGAAAGAGAAAAGAGAGAAGAAAATGTGTTGTTGCCGATGCCAAAATTGCGCCTTCCATTGTCCATCCATACCCACGCCATCAATCTTGTTCCTTGTATGACTATTCCAGCAATAGTCCATCCTAAGTATTTTCTCTAGCTTCAGTCCATTACGGTATGATTGCCATCTACACACACAACACAGTCACATATGAGCAAGGATACGTAAATCACAATATAGTTAATACCTTGCCTCGGTGTAAGGTCTATTGGCTGAGTTGTGATATGGCAAATATGAACCCTAGAGATATAACACTAGTGACTACCCAAGGTGTAGGGGTTAGAAAATTGAAAAAATTGGACCAGGACCCCCATGACTAAGAGCAATCCTCCGGTAGTGATAGAATGGAAAAAGATAAGGAAGAAGAAAAATGGAGAAAAAGAAACAACGACAATGCCAATAAAATTGATATAAGAGGTGGAAATGAAGAAAATAAATGTTGATTGCAGAAATGTTTAAGGAAATGAAGTTAACTGATCCACCAATTAGGAATGCCAATGAGTCCTCCCCAAAGCAAGCTCATGCCCTTAATGCCCTGACAATCCCACATTCAAAGAGTCCATAGGCTCTGGAAATGTCATTTGGAAGTAAGAGTTAAAGTCTTAACCACAAGAATTTACCAAAAAGAAAACAATGTATCAACCAAAATATAGACTATTGATACAACCAGCAATGAGATGGAAGGAGAAAGAATGATGAGGAGAAGAGAATGGAATGGAGTCCCAAGAACAAGGTGGTGTACAACCCCTTGTGTATTTATGGTTAATGTGACTTAGTAGATCTCATTCCAAATCTAGCCTCAAACAATCCACATCTAGTTACTTCACATTAATACACTTGGCTAATCCATCCACTTGAAGTAGCAAGAATGCTTCCGCCAAAGAGTCACCACCATTCTGAAGAAACGAGAAGGGGAAGAGTAGGAAGCAAGAGAGGGCCTTAGTTAGAGGGAACATGTTTGTTTAGTTCCATAACCAGTGCTTGTAGCCCAGATGATTATTTTATCTAAGGGGTGTGCATTGAATTCTCACTATTTTTTTTTTCGTGAGAACCAAACCATGCAAAGACTTATTATTTTTATTAGCTCAGCTTCCTGATAATGGAGCAACGTTGAAATGGTAAGGAAACCCAAGAAGAAAACATCCAAGCACCCAAGAGAATAGCCAACACAAATGCATCGAATCCCCTTGAAGTCACACCCTTTTCAATCCTTGAGTCCTTCCTCAGTTTGAGAAATGCCCAACCATTGGTTTGTTAATAGTTTTATTGTTAAGAAAGGGACTGTACAGTTTCAAGCCAAGAGAGACCATAGGAATTTATGGATGCATGGATGACATGGGTTCATTGCTTGTTATACCAAAAGAACCATAACTTAGTATCAACATTATAACTCCAAGGTAAAAACCAAACATTAGTAATCAATAGAATACAATTCATACCACCATCAAGAGCACTTACTAGGTGATGAACCTAACAAAACAAACAATCATACAAAGAAATGAAAAAGTATAAATGATGTTGCAAGACAAAAAACAAGAAAAGTTAAAGAAATTTGCAAAACAAAAATGTGTAAAACAAAAACTTAAAAAGGAATTGAGGGCCTTAATTGATCAACAGAGGTGGCCATCTCCCCAATGACTAAGTTGGAAGGAGGAGATCTAAAATAATGAGTGGGGTCATCCCTTCTCAGAAGTATTATGTGCACTGACCATTCTAGATTCATGGTAAGGTTTGGTCTATTGCACATTGACAAAAAACATCTTATTAGAATGCTTGTTTGAATTTTTTAGGAATTTCTAACCTCACCCAATTGATGTTTTCAGGTTAAGGTTTGGAAGTTAGCGATAGACTGGCTCAAGTTCATCTATGCTTTCGATGTGAGCACTAGTTATTCCCTCATTTAGTTTCATGCATGTTGGTGACTGGCTCTCATGATTAGCTATCAACCATTGGGTGTCTTCTTATTGTGTGGTTGCTACATACAAGCACTTTTGTATGTTAATTTCTTGTGCACACCGGTTGCATGCAAGCCATGTTGAACATTTATGCACGCAATCGCATCCTGTATCACTATATGTGATGCATGGNTAAGAAGGTTCCATGCATCACATATAGTGATACAGGATGCGATTGCGTGCATAAATGTTCAACATGGCTTGCATGCAACCGGTGTGCACAAGAAATTAACATACAAAAGTGCTTGTATGTAGCAACCACACAATAAGAAGACACCCAGTGGTTGATAGCTAATCATGAGAGCCAGTCACCAACATGCATGAAACTAAATGAGGGAATAACTAGTGCTCACATCGAAAGCATAGATGAACTTGAGCCAGTCTATCGCTAACTTCCAAACCTTAACTTGAAAACATCAATTGGGTGAGGTTAGAAATTCCTAAAAAATTCAAACAAGCATTCTAATAAGATGTTTTTTGTCAATGTGCAATAGACCAAACCTTACCATGAATCTAGAATGGTCAGTGCACATAATNTATAAGGTTGTCAGAACCAACTGCAAGTTGAGGATTCACAGCCCTCATGGCATTGCATTGCTGCAGTTGAGTGGGGAGTTTCCCTTGCATTGCTGAAGTAGGTGGTAATGGAGCTATCGATGTGAGAGTTGTGGATGGATTTGGAGGATGGTATGTCTGTGGGTTATCTCCCCTAGGAGAAGGAGTCCTATAATACTCTCAAGCTTGGTAGTGATGTTGTGGTGTCATGTGACCAACAGAGTCACGTGGAGAGATTGGCTACTGCACATAGTAGCAATATGGGTCTAGTTTCTGGTAGCGGTATTGTTGCCTCGATGGTGGCATCCCCCATGACTATGGGTATTGCCACTATTGATGTTGCTCAATGGGTTGTGGTGGAGTTCCATTTGGATAATACGTTGATAGTTGGTGGAACTGCCTTGGGTTACTTTGGGGATAAGGTAACTGTCGAGGTGCTTGCCTTTTATTAAGTCATGGGTTGAGTGCATACACCCCAGACTCTTGTAGGTGTGAGATCATTGGGCAACATCACTTATGATGGTTGTATTGGCATATCTCACATCCACCGTCATTATTCGTGTCTAAATCCACAACCTCTTTGGTGATGGCCATTTTTCCCTTACCCTTATTACGTGCATTGTCCATTTCTCTCTTTTTCTTTTTGTCATAGTCACTACCTCGTTCCCTAGACTCCTCTACAATTTTAAGAACAGTTTCGAACCTACTATCTAGGGAGTCCCACATTTGGTCTACCTTTGCCGATACTTCTGTTGTTAACTTTTGGAGTGGCAAAGTTTTTCTATTCACCATCTCTTCGAGTGGTGACTCTTCTTCCTCCTCACAGAATCTCACTTCCCTTTTTCGGAGGGAAGGATCTCAGTTGTACTCTTTCGCACTTTCTCTCTTATGTAGCTCCCCTTCTTCCCTGGCTACTTGCTCTAGTAATCTATGAACCTGATGGGACCTAAGCTATGATAATCTCCCTTGGGCATACATTCCAAGGGTTCTCCTTGTTTCATGCCTAAGTCCATCTATGAGATGGCATAGTTGATCCCACTACGAATAACCATGGCTAGGGCAATGATGTAACAGTGCGTAATAACGGCCCATGGCAGCATCCAAGAGTTCATGATTTCCCTACTTCCATCCTTTGATTTTCTTTCGCAGGTTAGACACTCGGGAGTATGTTTGGTACTTATCATTAAACAGTTCTAACATTGTACTCCACCTTCGAATGGATTCCAGTTCTAAGGACCAATACCAGATTTCCGCTCTTTCACTAGTGTCCTTGGGAACAACTTTAGTTTTTTCCATTTGTTCTCGATGTTTTGCAAGGCACATGCATCGTGGAATGCTTGTAGGTGATTTTGAGGATCAATGTTGTATCCCCCTTCAAATCATGGGATGTTGTTCATGTCTAACCTCTTGATCCTACTATCCTTTTGGTGCCTTGTTGAAACTCTTACGGCCTTCGTTATATCTAACATGCTTCTGGTTGTGAGTAGGGATTCTTCATGGTCATCTCTTTCATAGCGTCTATGGTGTCTACGCGGTTTTCTAATCTCCCTTCTTCTATGCCTTGATTTCCTAGAGTGCCCTCGTCCTTGTTCTCGACTATCTCGTCAATGTTTTTCACTTTGTTTCAATTTATCCTCATGGTTGGTTTTCCTATAACTGCGTTCGGACACCAATCATGATTACAATCAAAACATTTGTCCTTATCATGTGTTTGTGTTCCCTCGTTGAACACTTCGTGTTCATGGGGATCAAAACTAGGGTTGCGAACCGTAGAGTGGAGGTTCTGATACACCACCTCCTAACCATCGTTAGGAGGGGGAGCATCATTTGGTGGGGAAGTTATTGAAACCAGTCCACCATCCCAATCTCACTTAAAACGTGCGAGGCATTATGGGGCCATTTACCCTTTAAAGATGTGTGGTAACTCTCCTGTCGCAAGTCCTGTTGATGTTGCACTTCTGTGGGATGATAATCCCTTATGTCATGATCGCATGCAACGTATTCCGCATATAGAAGTGGCATGCCTATTCGTGTGAGAGCACGAAGGAGCATGTTGGGGACTGATCGTTCTGGAGGCAACACTATGTTACCCTCCAAGTCTCTCCAACGCAATTGTTCATCTTGGTGGAGGATAAAGGTGAAACCGGGTACATACTCATCATGATGAGTATATACTACCCAAAACTATTGAGGAACCAATGGATCTTGGTTACGTGTATGATGCCGCTGACTGTCTCTTGTGTGAGTCCTAGGCGGTGAAGTGCTCTTATGCNACTGACTGTCTCTTGTGTGAGTCCTAAGCGGTGAAGTGCTCTTATGCGAAGAAGAAGACATCTTTGTCTTGTTCAGTGTGCGATGTACCGTTGTCTTATCTTTCTTTGATTAACCCTAAGGGTTCATTCTAGCGTCCCAATGATTTGGATGATTTTCTATGTTCTATGTAGTGCACAAACAACTAAGTTCTCGACAATGGCGCTAATGATGACTAGCGAGATACCCCTACACTCAACCATACGAATACGAGCATCTCACATGCGATCCAATCGAACTCCAAGAACAAAGTGCTTACACGCCTTAATGGAACACTCAAGGTTAATCAATCGTTGTCTTCCCAAACTTACCTATATTATCATAATTGTATGGTTAAGTAAGCTTGAGGTATAATATTTTTATAACTTTTATCTTTTTAATGTCTTATGCTAATAGGGGAAGGTAAAGAGAACTAAATGACTAACTTTCATTAATTATTCACTAACTAAGTTCTAACTATTCCTAACACCAGTATTTGTTCCCACTTACCGCACACATCCTGAACCAGTGTAACGCTGCTGGGATTACCAAATACTAATCTTCACTAGGTTACCAAGCGCTACACACATGCTTGAAGTGGTCGTACTGAGTGTACTTAACTAGGAGTCAAGGGTTAAGAGAGATATTAATTAACTAGGAAAGCATTTAAACATTCAACAATAATTAATTACTATTTAGCTTAATTTGTATGCTACAAGGTTTATCATAAAGTTCCTCTTTATTGCTGTACACAAATGTGTGCTCAGGTACAATTTGCTCAAATAAAGATCCATTCACTTTAGGACTCCTACTGCGGGCACACAGGAATTATTCTAACTCTGGAATGGTAAAACTGCAAGAGTTTGGCTAAGGGTCTAAGTCTAACTCCCCAAAATAAGGGAAGCTGCCTCTCATTTATAGAAATTAAGGTAGGATGCGATATCGCGTACGCAATATCACATACGCGATATTGTGGGGCGGATGCGATATTGCGTATGCAATATCGCAGCTCATCAACACCCAATGGGTTGGATATGACTGGGCTCCAATATTTCCAACATGCATGGATCCTAACCTTTCATTTATTAATTCTAGCCATGCTCAACCAATTAGTTATGGGGGATATCCTTCATTCTAACAATCAAAATTAATAAATATTTTTCCTTTTCTTTAATTTTACAATTTTTATTTTTCAGTTTTTCATCTTTAAATTTTTTGTTTTATCTTTTTTTTTTATTGTTTTATCTTTTTATCTTTTTATGAGTAATCTCATCTATGAATAAAGCACTCATGTGACTCATTGGTTGAGGTGTTGTTCTTTGCTATCAAGTCTCAAGTGACTAATTATTTGGACAACAATCCCACCACATCCACCCAACCATTTTATTAATAAGAGGTTCTACTATAGGTATGATGATACTCTTGACATCATAATAACTTAAAGTAATTATGTGCTTATTATGCCCAAAGCAAAACATGATGGACTAAGAGGGAATGGCCATGGTGTGACATCAAGGGAACTTGTGGATTCTCTTTGGTGACATCTATAGGAGTTACCATGTAACCTAGATGTACCAAGATTCTTGTAGATTTAATGAAAAAAGGTAGTAAGAGTAATAAAGGCACTCACTCAAGAAAACCAATGCTATTCTAGAGGATCCCACTAGAAAGACATGCACCCACGCCTAAAGGTAGGTGGCTTCTCTAGATTAAGCATTCAAAAAGAGAGAGAGAGAGCAAGAAGAGTATGCCAAAGCAGCCACACAAAAAGAAAAAGAAAAGATCAAGCTCAAAGTGCTGCAAAGAAATTTCAAATCATTCCTCCCTTGAAAAAAAGGCCAAGTGATTGTATGCCTTGTTGTCATGGTACTCTTATGGTTGTCCATCATGGGATGAAACAATGCGATGTCACTGATTAGAGGAATGGACTTGGTCTTGATTTTGGAGCGACGGGCGAATGAAAAATTAATCACGTCCTACACTCAAGATTCATTGTGCCCTGAGTTAGTTACTTCATGTCCCAATCTCTGCAATCCCTTCTACAATTCGCCTCATCTCCCTATTCATGTATTTGCGACTCGTGTCTTGTATAGCATTGAATTCATACCTCATCACGGTGGTATCTACATGTGTGTGTTTTGTGGAACTAGTGTGGATTACATTTAACCCTTTCAGTGCCTATGGACATTTTAAGGTGTGGTTACCTAAGGGCATTCTAGGTAGGAACCTACTTTGGGAAGGACCCACTTGCGTAACTTTTGTAATTTGTACTTGTTGCACACCACCACATATTTTATAACCTCCAAGTACTTCATTACCAAATCTATTCTTTCCTTTATCATCCTTCTAAGTTTAAACATTCCTATACACCATCTCATGTCCTTTTTCCTCATCCCATTCAGGAATGTCATTGTCAGATTCCACCCCATTATATCTTTTGTGCCTTCCGATCTATTCAATGTTACCCTGCACCTTTCCAATTAACCTCAATTCCTTAATTTGTGGCCTTGAAAATTTAGAAATTAATTAATTTTACTAAGTACCCTATTTTCAATGGGCCGCAATATCGGGTCCACGCTATTGGGTATGCGATATCGCGTCCCTAAAAAACCTATATATATGGGCCCCCCGTGCACATCAACATCATTTTACACTATTCATGCAGGGGGAGTTGTTCAAATTTTTCTCCATGAACTTGCTAACTTGCGTGCCTCTCATTCCAACATCCATAACTTGTTCGTTAACGCTCTGATTTCCATCTCGATTGAACCCATCTGAACCCGCAATGTTCAACCTAGTCATGGGGGAGGGTACACTCCAAGTTGCACATAATTTTTCAAAATTCATCGTCGCCTGAAGGATATCATAAGGGTAAAAGACCGTGAAAACTATTAAACATGTTGCCAAATTAACTTTATCTTTTCACTCATACTAGGGGAATTAATTTGTGAAACCGCCTAATCAAATTGGGCCCAATATCAAAAATTTTAGGGGACATTTTTATAAAATTTCCTAACTCTAGATCACACGAAAATAGAAACGAATTCATTAAAGGCAAGAAGTAAGGTATAAATCAAACTTTGTAAGCAACCTTACTAATGAACAGCCCTATGTGATTATAGATGGCTCCTAAACATGGATAGCAAGGAGAACCCTCTCATGGTGCGTCCAAATAACCAAGGAGAGGTAGAGGCAAGGCGTCTCTCAAGGAACATGTAGAACAGGAGGCACAATCATTTAGCATCCATTAAGAACCTCCTGTTACTATGCAATCGAGACAAGCTAAAAGAGGAGCCACTAAAGCACCTGAATAATGATAATGTCTCATGTTGTCCCTAGAATGTGTTCAAGTGATCATGAAAGGTCCACATCAACAGTTGTGATCATGGAACTAAACTTTGGACCTTTTATGAAGTTCGCTCCTGAGACAATTAGGAACCAACTCAAAGGATCCCGATTATGGCCTATCCTTTCTAAAAGTGACACCTGGTACATAGGAGAGACGTACCAATTTTGGCACAATAAAGAAGAAGGCACCATAGTTAATATTGGTGGTGTATCTGTGGATTTTTCTGCCAAGGCCATTTCAGAAGTGTTGAATCTTCCAAATATGGGGCCAAAAATTGCTCACTTGTCCACTCACTCCGATGCTAATGCCCAAAAAATTTGGTTGAAAAGGACATACGGCAAGGAAGACAAGGTATATGAAGAGTTGACTTTGGAAGAGAGGATCTATTTCAAGATTAGCACTTACACATCTTCCCCATGAAAGGACTGAACAGGATCTCAACGTATGCGGCTAGAGGAAGTGCGATATTGATGGGTAAGGTTAATGCTAACCTCCCCCATCTGTATCTCATGAAGATTTTGAGGTTATTTGAGAAACGTAAGATAGGGAAGTTTGCATTGCCCTTCCCCTGTCTCATTAGGAAGCTGTGTCGGCATGCTAGAATTTTGGGGTACACCAATGATATCCCCAAAAGAGCCCAAAATGCTTTATTCACCATATTGCTGAAACCACCAACCCCATGGAAAAATGCTGGTGAGACATTGGAGCCAGAACAAGAACAGATTTTGGGGCCCACTATGACTCAAACTATAGGGCTTAGCCAACTCCCAAGCACAGGGGCCAATCAACAACAATAAGTAAGGCCCAGCACAGGCCAGCAAGACCAACCGTCACCACCGCCGTAGGATTATCAATCGTCGATGAGCCATCTTAGGGCCATTGTTGAGATGGTTAGATGGGGAAGTTGTGATGATACCAATCTCTTCTAGGTCATCGACGATGTCGTAAAACCCACGATTTCTATAGATCATGCACGAGGCAAAGTGTCCATCCAAACAGGAGGAGGGGAGACACATTGGTCACAACAAATCTTAGGAAATGCTGCATCCTTTCAAGTGTAATTGGAAATGGGTGAAGGTGCCACAATCATGGTCATGTAGCACTAAGATGCAGCAGGAGCTGCAGAAGTGGTCACGGATCACATAAAAGAGTCCTTCAATGTCCCTATTGTGCCATTAGCAGATTTCACAAGAGCACGTGATGCTCAAACTTTGGCCGACCCCTTGATGACTCTTACAGAGCATGAGGATGTTCTCGAGCAATTGTTGCAGATAGGACAAGTGATGACATCCTTGTTTAACATCCCGCAAGATGTCACAGAAATTCAATTAGACCTCATCTCCACCAAAGGGAAGCTGGACATGGTAGAGATCAAGGTTGAGCATGCAGAGGCAAAGTTGGAAAGACTCTAGGAAAGGCTCGTCACTCTGCAAGTTGCACAGCGGGATCCATCTCACTTCATCCCTGCAGACTAGCTAGAATCTTTCAGGATGGAGAAACTTGCTAAATTATTGGTAGATAATAAAAGAGTGGTGGAGGAAAAATAGAGGGCTGATTGGGATGCTTCCAAGGCACAAGCGCAGACATATGCACATGCCAAAACACTCAAGGCCTTACAAGAAGAGAATAAACAACTTGCTGCAGATAATCTTTAGTTGACCACTGTGGAGAAACAAAAGAATGTTCACAAAGAGAATTTTTAATGGTTATGAGAACAGTTAGTCAGGGTCAACCAGGACATGAATTGCTTGGCCAAAGAGAATTGAATCCTCTCAATGGAGGAGGTATGTGCAATCCGTCAAAAGATGGCAATTGAAATAAGCACATGGCAAAACAAGGCCAAACGACATGAGAGACTGAAGGAGCACTTCAAAGATTAGGTGGGGATGTATAAGCAAGTCATTCAAAAAGAGATATATATGGCCAAGGCCCACATTAACACCTTCAATGCTCAACACGCTGATTAGCAGGTCATATTGGACACCTCTGCATTCGTCCACCAAGCAGAGCTCAAAATCTGGGACCTACAGATACAAGATCTTATGGAGTACATGGAATTGGCAAACCTATGATATTCCAATTTAGCCATGTTAACAACAAGATGCCTAAGAACAGAGTTGGAGAAGCAGGTAGCTACCACCTACGCAAAATATGAAATAGAATTTGTGGAGCATAAGAAGACACTGCAAAAGTTAGAAGTGGAAAATTCTGAGTTAGAGGTGGTCAAAACCAGCTACCAGGGATAAAAGGATGTCATGGAAAATTTGGCTCAATGGCTTACAAATTACCAGGAGTACAAGGATAAGGCCAAAGCCACGAGGAGGAACGACGGTTGTTTGCGACCTGGTATGTCAAAGCAAATCAGATGTTCTTGCAAGTGCCATGTCCATGGGAGGTGCCGACTCCATCAAACATTAGAGCATTAGCATGGATGCCATAGGACACCTGAATTGAAGAGGAAAAACTCCAGGCACTCCTTTAGAGCCATCAAATTCCAAAAAATGGAGCACAAGATAAGGGAAGCGACCCATGGAGGAACCNCATGCACTCCTTTAGAGCCATCAAATTCCAAAAAATGGAGCACAAGATAAGGGAAGCGACCCATGGAGGAACCACCACCACCTGGAACTACATGAATTCTAACAAAGTTTTGTACTTTTGTAATTTTAAGTTCGTGTCCTAATTTTGTTGTATGTAATCCTCCATTACAACATGAATAAATTATTAGTCAGTCAATAATCCCATACCTATCCACTTTGTAATCAATAGGGCTTGTTCTCATTTTTTTAACTCGAGGATGAGTTTGCATTCAGTCATGGGGGTATGATGAACCATGATTTGTCAGGCCTTGATGTCGAACCTTGGATATCGAGTATGCAATATCGCAGCTTGACAAGCGATATCAGATACGTGATATTGTGGTTCCCGTGTGAGCCTATAAATACACGATGGGATGCACGGGAGAGTAATAGGAAAAGTTAGTGTTAGAGTAGGATCTTTTTGTTAGTTTTCAATTCCTCTCAACCCTTTCCCTAGTGCATGCCCACAGTGTGATGATTGTAATTGTACAAAACCTTTATTCGAGTGTGACGTACTTGGACACACACATGACTAGCAATAAAGATCAAGATTACTTCATCATTACAGCATTCACTTAGTTTTAACTATTATTTATTGTTTTCTTACTTAATATCTCTTTACCTTCCTCTTCTATCCCTGATATTAAATGCAGAATGAGTATGACTTAATCACGAGCATTTAAGTGTGACTACTTGGTATCCTAGTAGCGTACCTAGGACATGCGCTTGGTAATCCCAGTAGTAGTAAACGAGGTCCAAGATGTGTACGGATGATTAAAGACAAATGCTCATCACACTTAGGCTAGCTTAGACTCTCTTCACCCATTCCCTCTTAGCTTAAAATAAAGTTATTTTCCATTGCCTCTAGGCGTAGCATAGTGATAGAAAACACATCACACACCTCACTCTGGACTAAACCATACGTGACAAAGCAAATACTAGTCCAAGTGGGAAGACAGCAAACTGCGATCAACGTGTAACTATCTAGATACCACAACTAGCCTGTCCACGGAGTTTGACCGGATCGTGCATGAACGCTCGTATTCATATGGTTGAGTGTAGGGGTACCTCGCCGCTCATCACAAACTAACAAAATTTTGCTAAGTTGGAATGAAAACTATTGCTGGACCATGCGCTTAAGTGTCATATTAATAGGCCTACACATGTTCGTGATATCGGGTATTTGACATCCTATCTTGTGCCTTGATATCGAGGATCCGATATCATAGCCTTGCAAAAATTCGATTTATCAATAGGACACTGAATCTAGCAATGTTGAGAACTTGTGAACTAAAGATCATAAACTAAGGATAATTGCCCAAATTCATTACTCACTTATGTAATAAAAATATTATTGAAGATGAATGAAACATACTTCTAAAATGTACCATTACTATACATATTCTAAGTGAAAATGTTATTGAAGATGAATGCCACATATTTCTAAAATGTACCATTACTATAGATATTCTAAGTAAAAATGTTATTGAAGATGAATGCTACAGGTTTCTATAATGTATCAAAACTAAACATATTTTTAGAAATTAGAACATTTATACCTAGAATCTTATTAATTTGTTTCAAACTTGTCCAAATTTATTTGGTAACCAATGAGCAGCAAGTACCCCGTACGTCCAAACATATGAATCACAAGCGTTCATGTGTAATCTAGTGGAATTCTGTCTATGAAAAGAGTGTGATATCTATATTATTAAGCATTGATCACAGGTTGTTGTCTTCTCACTTGGACTACTGGTAGCTTTATGATGTATGGTTTAGTCCAAAGTGAGGCATATGATTAATTATTTAATCTAATTAATAACAAGATAAATTCTAAGCTAGCCTAAGGGTGATGAGTGTCCATTCTCAGCTTGCTGTACATTTCTTGAACTCATGTACCCACTATTGAGATTACCAAGTGTTGTGCTACTAGGCAAACCAAGCAATAACGTTGTCGAGATTACCAAGCAAATATGTGTTTACACTTGAAACTTGTCGCTCCTTTTGCTGATTGATGAATGTGCATGGAAATGTAAATATTAACTAATTATATGAAAAATAAATTGCATTGAAAGTAAATCTATTCTAAGTCAAAGTGGTGAAATGAATAGGAATCAATCTTGATCTTATTGTTGTTCATGTAATGTGTCCAAGTACAATGCCACTCGAATAAGACTCCGTACAGTTGACTCAAATCCACACTATAGGCACTTACTAACTATTCTCTAGGATTATGGAATAAAAATGCAAAAGTCTAGCTACACTACTAACCAATTGGTGCCAAATACACAATAGGTGCTTGCATATTTATAGGCAAATACAGGGATTGCGTTGACGAGCATAAGTTAATGCATTTAGTTGTGTCAAAAGGGATGCATTGATGATGATGTGTCAATGTGGATGCGTCAACGAAGTTGCTTAACACAACATGTCTCATTAATAACTTTATGGATGAAGTTTTTGAATTACATTATGATATGTATATTTTCACGGTTCAAGGTTACTAGGAAGGAAAAAGGACAATAATCAAAAGATAACAAAAATAAAAAATTAGGGAAAGCCCAATATTCATGGTCAAAAATCCAAAAAGTTTCTAAATGTTTGGATTTACATCATATCGTATAACAAGTTTTGCTAATAATCAAACAAGTTAAGGAAAGAAAACTTGTTTTGCCACCAATCAAGATTTATTCTCCTGAAATATATTTGTCAAATCTCCCGTAAAAGTCATAAACCCAACCAAGAATATCTCTCGGTAGTTTCAACAAACCCAGGAATGTAAATCACATTTCAAGATTCTCGCCACGAGGATTCAATGAATACCTTGGGCAACACATGGTGGCACATAATGATTAACGTAGAAGCTTTTGTGAAAAAGCCTGAGGTGGCCAGGTCGGTCTTAGCTGAGGTGACAAAACATAAAGGTGATCAACGTACAAGCTTTTGTGAAAAAGCCCGCTGAAGCGGCCAGGTCGGTCTTAGCTGAGGTGACAAAACATAAAGGTTAATTCTTATTGATGGTCTTGTTCAGCCTTATCTTAATAAAATAATGTGTAATGTCACCACAGTAGCCTTTATAAAGAGTTAGATCGTTATTTATTTGTAGTTTCTTTAAATGATTTTTGATGGTTTTTTCCAATATTATTTTTCACTTTCTTTTCAACGGTTTTACTGTAACAATGATATAGCAACCTTTGCTTATAGGCTTATTGTCTGATCTTCTTGGTATATGTCTAAACCATTGTCATTCTTGTAGCTTATTTGAAATAGGAGCCACTCCAAATATTCTTCAAAAATCTATATTATGTACTTTATTATTAGTCTTAATCTATGTTAAAATCATACAATGGGTCAGCGCTGATTGTCTCAACCTTTTTTATTTCCCCTTCTCTCCTGCCATTGGCATGCTGAAATTCCAAAATTTCAGCCTTCACCGTGAGGTAAGGGAAAATACAAATAATGCAGATTCTCATGACAGTCCAAACCAGGGTGAAGTGGTTGATTGGCTCACATGATTTGCATGAGTAGTTTTGCGCTCAAAGCTTACCATCATCTCTCATTACTGGCGTGAAAACATTACTGTAAGCAAATAGTAAAAAGGCCTGTGGATAAGGTCGTACACTTTTTTGTTTGTCCCCTTTTATTTTCTTTTGTTTTCCCTTTTTCTGTTCTTTTTTCCAAGGGTGACTACTTTGACTCCAAGCACCTTCCGATCATTTAGGGTAATTAGCTGGAATCTAATTGAGGGGTATTTAGAAAGTAGACAATTTCATTAACCATGAGGCTACAACATTTGCTTTTAATAAAATAAATTATAATAGATGACACACGTTGGCATAAGCTAAGAAAGATATTTAGCAAAGGGGGTTGGTAGATTACTTGCTGATAAAATATGAAACACTCAAAATACGTTGCAATGGTTGGGCAAATTTGGGAGCGATAGGAATAAAAGAGGCGTCGACTTTACTGGTAATAAAATAAATTATAAGAAATGACACACAGTTACAATAAGGTAAAAAAGATATTTAACAAAGGGTTGGTATGTTGCTTCCTGATAAAATATGAAATATTCAAAACACCTCGCAATGTTTTGGAAAATTTGGGGAGCGTTAGAATAAAAGTGGGGTCCACTTTGCTTGTCTTTGGTTGTCATAAAATAAATTATAAAAGATGACACAGTTGCAGGAAGGGAAGAAAGATATTTAGCAAAGGATTGGTAGCTTCCTTGATAAAATAGGAAACACGTTGCATACAATTTAATGTTTTGGGAAATTATGCGGAGTCTTCCGAATCAAAGAGGTCCTTTACAATATAATATCTTATTGAAACAGTGAAACCTTTTTGTTACTCTTCTTGCAACCTGCTTTACACAAGGTCCACGTGTACGTTAATGTCAAAAGACTAACGAATCCCTATAAAAGCAGTCAAACGATACTCATTTTACTTCCCACCACAGATCGATTCATCCAGATGGAGAAAAGTGAAAAAGCTGATTCACTTAAAACAATTACTTTTTGAATTTACTGCAAAATGTAGCAAACTGGATAATAATTGAGAATATTCACGTAATATTTGACTTCTGAGGAGCGCAGAGAATTACTGACGGGCGAATCTAGCGGTAAGAATCATCTTCCTGTGATTGCATGTATTCCGAGTGTGCCGTATATGCTCAATAAATGAAATATTTTGTCAAAAATCTAGGAAAATATTCTTTAAAAAAAAATTATTTGAATAATATTAGGGTGACTTTAATTGTTATTTCTTATGATTTGCCAAGGTTACTAGAGTACTAACAAGATCTCTTCTTCTAAAAGTTGAAACCGGTAAATGACTTTCTTAGGGAAAAACACCAGACTATGCCGTACAAATAGGATTAAAGATGGATAATGTTTTACATTTAAATACATTAAACATAAATAACAATATTACAATTAATTTGTTCAAAATGTTACCAAGAACATTCATAATTTCATAATTTACTTAATGATGTTTATAAAACTCATGTACCTTATCCAAATCTTACAATCAGAAACTATGCAATAATATGTTTTGCTGCAAATTCATGTAATTTTTACATTTTCAAAGATTTTAATTTCTTTCCGTGGGTCCAAATCTTACCATCAGAAACGACGCGGTGTTCACGTAATTTTCAAATTTTGAAAGTTTTTAATTTCTTTCCAGCCTGTCAGTGTTTAAATGTGAATATGAGTGCATCAACGATCCTCAACACAATACTTCGGAGAGATTTGGATTTAACGCATTTGGAATCGTCAAAATCCTTGAAATTGGAAGTTGGCATTTGTAATGAGAGCCACTTCCTTTGTTTAAAAAGAACAAAGAAAGTTTAAAAACAGTCCGGGTCTGAGAAAAATGATTAACTTAAACCGCCTACCCAAATAAGTTCTCTGAATTAGAACTCATGGGTATATCGCAGCTCCCAGGTCAGTTCTGGCTAGAATACAACGCAAATAAAATGCATAAAACGCAATTTCAGAATAAAGCTACCAAAGCTAATTACAATGGGACTTCATTGCTGCGTACGTGGGTTCCACATACGGCAGAAAGGCAGTCAACATCACAGATTTGAATATAATGTAAATTCTTGCTTGTTTGTACACTTTCTAAATTTTTACACGAGAAGGGATGAACAGAGACATTTTTATAAAATTAATTGACGAGGGCTTAAAAAATTTGACTGGGTGTTTCTCACCAAAAACGTTGTAGGCATTTCACCAAAAACGTTTACAGAGCAAAGAAGCTACTCTCAAGTATCCAAGCCAGCAACTTGCTCTAGCCTATATATACAGACATCGACTGCTTTGCTTCACAGTCGACCTTTAAGGAAAGCCATTCCTTTATTTTGTAGTTAGGGATGGCTCTTCTGCATTATTGCTTGTTGCTGTCTCTGTCACTGGCTTATCTTGCTAGCCATGCCCAGGCGACGACTACCATTATAGTGGGAGCAGGAATGTCAGGTCATTTCTTTAAAACCTTCACATTTGATGTTGCTTATTCTTGTGATTAATCTGCACGTTTCTTGCATATTTCAGAAACTGAAACTGAAATTTTATTATGTTTCTAAATTATTTTCTTGAAATCCTTGAATCTACTTAGGCAATAGAAACATACATTTTAGAAGTTCTGAAAACACCATCGCAAAAATTACCAGGATTTTTGATAACAAACCGAACAATGCTTCTTGTGTCTGTGTAGGAATAATGGCTGCGAAGACACTAGCTGATAATGGACTCAAGGATTTCGTGATCCTGGAGGCTACAAACAGGATTGGAGGAAGAATGCATAAAAAGACTCTTCCAGGAGGATACACCATCGAGATTGGAGCAAACTGGGTGGAAGGGGTCGGGGGGAAAATGATGAACCCAGTTTGGCCTCTCGCCCAAAAATATAAACTCAGAACATTCCTTTCTGACTGGAGTAATATCAGCAGAAATATATACCAGCAGAAGTATGTGTTTTAACTTCCCTCAAGATTTGCAGGCTTGTTTCTTTCTTCTATGGCTGTTTCAGTTTTTTCTTTATATGGATACGATTATTTTAATATTCGTTGTGCTGCTTGGTTGATTTAATTTTTTCGCTTCAGAGGAGGCCTGTACCCTATTTCCCAAGTGTCGAAACCCTATGAAATGGCTTCCAATTCCTCCGATTTTGCGTCAGAGCTTTCCAAAAGCTTGAGAAAGGAAGGGGAGCCCGATATCTCCATTTTGTCAGCTCAGCGCATTTTTGGATAGTAAGATACATAGTTTTGAGTTTTTATTGCAGCTGAAACTGAAGATTTTAATTATACATGCGCGATTCCAAACGAGCATATAACATAGTACTAGGGATTTGTTTTGTTGGTCCAGTGTCCCACGAACACCCTTGGAAATGGCCATTGATTTCTACTTCTATGACTTCGAAATTGCAGGTGCCTGCACTTTTATTCTCAAACTACTGTGTGTTCTTTAATTCCTGTACATGCTTTTTTTTGGCCCTGTTTTTGTGAACTCTGAAATTTAATTTGCAATTGTTCAGAGCCTCCTCGCTATACAAGCTTGCAGAACGTGGAACCGATTGTAACGTTTGAGATGTACGGGGAGAATGAATATTTTGTGGCAGACAGCAGGGGGTACGAGCACATCGTTTACATGCTCGCAAAAGAATTTCTGAATACAAGCAAAGATGGATCCTTCACAGACCATCGTCTCCAGCTCAACCAGGTTTAGCTTATGACTTGTCGTATTTTAATCAGAACCTCAAAAGTTTCCTTTTCTGCCGAGTTCATTTGATCCATGTCCCACGGATTTTAGTATAATCTGTAGCTGCTGCTACGTTAATGCAGGTGGTTCGCAAGATTCAGTATTCAAAAGACAGAGTAACCATTACAACAGAAGATGGGGCGACCTTTACAGCCAAGAACGCGATCGTGTCTGTAAGTCTGGGAGTTCTTCAAACAGACTTGATCAAGTTTGAGCCAAAGTTGCCAGTGAGTACTGTGCTCGATTGGTTTTTAGTTTTTACCTCTTTGATAATCTGTGCCGGAATCCTGAGATGGGTTATAATAAAAACAGGTGTGGAAGAGGTTAGCAATTTCCAAATTCGACATGACGGATTACTGCAAGATATTCATGAAATTCCCGTCCACATTCTGGCCTATAGGCTCAGGCACAGAATTCTTCATGTACGCCCACGAGAAACGAGGCTATTACAATTTCTGGCAGGTAACATTGAGGTCAAGATCAGATTTGCGTCTCAAAAACTTACTCATCACTCAAACGATGCGTTTTTTCAACCTGGTTTTTGTTTTCTTGCGTTGTTACAGCACCTGGAAAGAGAGTATCCTGGTGGAAATCTTCTCATGGTGACAGTAATGGATGATGAGTCAAAGAGAATAGAACAGCAGCCAGAGGAAGAGACCAAAGCTGAGATAATGCAAGTTCTGAGAGCCATGTTCGGCAAAAACATACCAGAGATGGAAGCCATTGTAATTCCCAAATGGGGACAGGATCCATTCTTCAGAGGAACCTACTCCAACTGGGCTATTGGTGCCTCAGTTGAAGATTTCAATGCCCTGAAGGTGAGCACTTAACAGTCACAGACCATGAAAACTGAAACTGAAATTAGTTAATTGGGTAGTAGAAATATATACGCTATCAGTTTTGAGAACATTGCTATGAAATTTTAGTATATTGGGTAATAGAAATATATATGTCATCAGTTTTGAAAACATTGTTAACAAATTTACCCGGTATTTTTTGGGACATTAATACCTTTTAATTGAAAGTAGAAGCAGATGACAAAACACTAAAACAGATGGAAACTAAAAACCTAGTGCTTGATGGTTGAGTTAGGCACCAGTAGGTCCTGTATTTTTCACGGGAGAGCATACTAGTCAGGACCAAAACGGCTATGTTCACGGAGCGTACCTGGAAGGTATTTTTTCACAAGAAATTCTGTGATTCATTTTATTTTATCGTGTAAAGAAACCAATAAGAGAAATATGAATTGAACTCTGTTTTTTCTTTTTTCTTTTTTTTTGCAGGTATTGCATGCGCTAAATCGGTGTTGAAGTGCATAAAGCATGGCGTTTGTGCTGAAAACTCTACTCTCACAAATGTACAGTGTAGAAAGGGACCGCAAACATTTTCCTTTGAAGAGAAGGTGAATTTTTCTTACAGTTCAATAAGCATTAACATTAAAATTGGACTCTGCAAACCATGAAAACTTCGTTTACTTACATGTTATTATATTTATTGTTGGCAGGCTGCGGCCTCGGATACCCGTTCAAACCGCTCAAAAAGAAAAGCGCAGACACCGCAGTAATGGAGAATACCCTAATTATTCCTGTGCATGGAAAATGATAATTTTTCGTAGCACGTAAGATCTTTTGCGTACTGTATCGATCCTGCTTGACGGAGGATTTATTTTAAAATAAGATAAAAATAATTCCTGTCAGTTTGCCTGACACATGGAATCAAATCAAAAGCAATCGCCTTACTGTATCGATCCTGCTTGCCGTAGGATTTATTTTAAAATAAGATAAAAATAATGTTGATATTCTATCAGTTTGCCCGACACATGGAATCAAATCAAAAGCAATCGCCTTTTCATTAGTTTAAGATGTTTTTAAGGGTTCAGGGCCACTCAACAACGTGCACGGTAAGAAAAATGAAAAGCAATTGCCTTTTTGATGTGGGCGCCCGCGAAAGTGTCCATTTGTTATTGTCCATTTGTTATTGCCCAACGGTTCACAAACGCATCCCATCCTATTTTTATATTTATTATGTGCACTCAAGGGCGCGAAGATGACAATAAATAAAGACGCACATTGAAACATTGCACAGTTCGGGTCTCTAAATGACAAAAAATAAAAAATGGTCGTTTTCGAAATGGAAAGGAAACAGACAGGTTTTGCAGATGAGAAACCTTATGTATCCATAATCATTGCTAAATTAAAAATCAAGGTCATTGTCATTTTCAAGTTTGGACAACTATTATCATTAATGCAGCGGTTGGACGTGTTGATTCTATATCCACTTGTAAATTGTCTGTCTTTGTTAAAATAACACCATTTCCTGTTAATTGTCTGTCTTTGTTAAAATAACACCATTTCCTGTTAAGACTAGGAGTTATAAGAAAAAGTGTTTGTGGGCCTATCTATATGTACAATTAAACATAGTTGTGCTTGTGGGCATATGCAAATGTACAATCAAACTTGTTACTTTGAGACTTTGTACAATACCAATAAAACTATTCTAGAGGTGCCAATAAAAATAAACTTATGCAAGGACATCCATGATGTGTTTCTTCTATATCCATTTATAATTCAATGACTTGTTTCTTCTAAATCCACTTGCAAATTGGATAGAAGTTATCAAATGAACATGTCTATTTCTTTGAATAAACATACTATTTATTGTAAAATTGGTAGTAATGAAAAGTTGTGGGGCTTATCCATATATACAATTAAACATAGCTGTGTTTGTGGGCCTATGCAGATATACAATCAAACTTGCTATGTGATGAGTCATGAATTGTTGGCTACAATATTGCACCCATAATATCGCATACGTGATATCACATATGCGATATCACAGCCTAGACACAATATCGTAGCTTGTCTCCTCATCTATAAATAAGAGGTAGGCAGATTTGGTAGGCAGTTTTTTAAAGTTTTTGAAAGTTTAAGTTTTGTAGTTTTTTTAGTACTAAGGTAGGGACTTTTTGTCAGTTTTTCCTCTCAATGCTTTTCTCCCAATGCATGCTCGTAGTGTGGTGATTGTAATTGTACGACATCCTTATTCGAGTGTGACGTACTTGGACACGCACATGATCGGCAATAAAGATCGAGATTACTTCATCATTGTAGCATCCACTTAGCTTAATTATTTAATTGTTATTGTTATATATTTCTTTTTAGTTAATATCTCTCTACCCTTATCTCCTAGTAACGCGGAATGAGTATGACTTAATCACGAGCATTTAAGTGTGATTACTTGGTAACCTAGTAGCGTACCTAGGCCATGTGCTTGGTAATCCTAGTGGTAGTCGTGCAAAAGGTCTAAGATGTGTACGGATGATTAAGGAACGGATGCTCATCGCACTTAGGCTAGTTTAGATTCTCTCACACACTCTCTCTCCTAGTTTAGTTGATATTATTTCCCATCATCCCTAGGAGTAGCATTAGTGTAGGAACACATCATACACCTCACTCTAGACTAAACCATACGTGACAAAG